>JAXQQM020067482.1:0-23261 GCA_034641835.2 Pinus albicaulis | reverse complement strand
TTTCAGGTCATGATTACATCGCTTGTATATCTCTAGCCATCTAAGGAAATATGGCAATGCCCAATTCAACTGTTTGGTGCAAAAGCTACAAATTTAAAATTTTCCATAAAGTTGCAATTATTAATTAGACTTTAAATGAAGGATTATACATCTATGTCTATTTATGTAAATAATTTAATGTTTCTTTTAAGACAATTAAGCAGAAGATAAGGTGGAAGATGAAGATGAAAAATCCATCTTATAAATATTTTACATCCAAGTTATAGTAATGTTGTCTTCACTTTGAGTCAAATGTCTTCACAAAAATTCGATGAGATGGTTGCAACACATTTCGAAGAGGAAAAGAGACTAAAACTGGAGGATACAAAAGGAAATTATTAAATACAAAATGCATTGTTTTCAAAGACTAGGATCAGAACGAAGAATGAAAATAAAAGTGAACTTGAATGCTACTTATATTGCAGGAAAATTGGGCATACACTGTGGAATTGCAAAATTCATGCCAATGACGTGTTAAAAGGGAAAGAATTGGCGAATATAGTTACAAATGAATATTAATTGAGTTTTGATGGTGAATTCAATAAATAATTTGAATCTCTCAAACTCTTTACAAGAACTACAGTTCAGTGAAAAGGCCCAACATGGACGGTTGTCTACATAACATGGCAGTTGTCGATCTAGGAAAGGATCTCTCATTTCTTGAAGATGTGGGAGTGTTCTTCTAATGAGATTGTGTCATGACTTGGGACGTTTTTAAGTAATTGACTTCTTGAGGTGCTTGATTTTTTATTTCATGATTTGAACTCAGGAATCCAAATTGTCGAGTACACCTTTATTAGGGACATGAGGCAACTTGATGAAGTCTATGTCGATCTGCAAGTTGTAAACCATTTAAAGAATGAATGTGTATTTTGTTGTTTATGGTGTTTTCAATAATTTTATGTAATGTAAGAATTAAGAAGGGAACTTGGAGTTAATTCTTACATCTTTTAACTGTAATTTTAGGTTATAAGTTGTCAGTGACTGTTGAGAAATTCTATCAACCTATCCTTCTAAATTAGGAATAAGTTACATATCACAAACTGTATATTATAGAGTAATTGTTGTCTGTAATGCAGGTGTGTGTTGAATAATACAACTTTGTGTGAAATATATGATTGCTTTCTATCATTCTTTACTAGTCAAACTTGAGAGACAGAGTTTTTTTTTTTGGAATTTTCGAAGAGACTAACAAATGATTTGGACTTAATCATACTGGAATAAGATGGAAATATTAGATTTGTTTATTTGATGTGTTAAAGAAAAGGAAATTTATACTAAATGAAAACTAAACTTCGCATTGAACCAATCATAAACTCAGTACAACATGAGCATATGTGATCACAAATTGGCGAGTATAAATAGTTGAAGACCTCCTTCCATTTGATAAATACTTCAGAATAGTTTAGTGTAGTTCAATGCATGGGAAGGGTGACACCGACAACAAAATCACAAAGCTAATACTTTTATGTTAAAATCCTATATTATTTAAAATATTAAATCCACTAGTAAAGACTTTGTTTCTCATCTAGAAAGAATAACCTTGAAAAAATGCTATGATGTGTTTTTTTATTTATTTTGTACGCTAGTTATTTCTCTAGATCCCACTTATTTGGGACTTTGAAGCTTACATATTTCTACACATGTAACCATATTTTGTTTTATTAATGAAAGATCGTCATTTTTTTCACTTGAAAAAAAATCGGAAGCCTCTCTCTGATAATAAAGAAGATTGACAAAAAAATTCAACAATACCTTTGATATACATGAAGACAAAAGTAATGGAAATCTCTCTCTGATAAAAATGAAAATAATGGAAACATCTCTCTAATAAAAAAAAAAAGAAAATAATGGCAACCTCTCTTTGATAAAAAAAAATGTAATATCCAAAAATGGGAATACAGCAGTGCATAAGCACAATACTAGAATATCAAGGTGAAATTAAGTCATAAAATTTTCTTAGAAACACATAGCCATCAAATTAATGAAACAACAGCAAAAAGAAGCACTTCTACATCCTCCCAAGTGGGGAAAATGCAGCAATTTGACCCTGAAAACGTTATTTCTGGAGATTTACGTTTTAACAAGTAGAAATAATGGTTGAATCCATTAGAATATGAATTAAGGTCCTCACATACAAAAGAGGAATAGAAAAAAATCACTTATGATAAGTTAAACAGACCTCCCGGCCTTAAATCAACTTAAAAATAGCCAAACCCCATGACTTAAGCTATGCAGAATTTCTGAAGAACATGAAAACATTATTTTCTGAGGGTTTCTACAAAATAATGATATAAAATCATATATTTGGAACTTTGTATAATAATATGCTAAGAAAATGAAGATCTGGCCTCCTTAATGCATTATAAAGGTAACCCGACAAGGGTTTCTTGAAAGAATGAGTACAAAGAGAGAAGATCTGAATATTCAGCTCTGAAAAATGCAGTCTTACTACAACATTACAGAAATATATCTGAATAATACAAAGAGGGATGAATATCCCTTCTTCTAGCTTTCCGGGAGAAGGGTTGGCCCTTTTCCAAGGAAACTAGCTGGAAAACAAGGATCTAAACCCTATTGCAGCAACTCTATGCAAAATGATGTAGTTACTGCAAGGTAATGTTCTTTAGGAGACGA
The DNA here is from genome assembly GCA_034641835.2 of Pinus albicaulis. NCBI lineage: Eukaryota > Viridiplantae > Streptophyta > Pinopsida > Pinales > Pinaceae > Pinus > Pinus albicaulis. The sequence continues at coordinate 20,585 of JAXQQM020067482.1, read as the reverse complement.
GGAATAGTCCTCCATGCTGCCAAGATGTGAAATGAGCCCAAAACTCTTCTTAGCTGATCTATCAAGAGAAGGAAGGCACCTTCTACTGAGAAACAGACTCGGAAGTGGTGTTATCAAACCTCCACTGCAACACCCTGCAACACAACAATATTATACTAGAAAAATAATGCTGAGGCTATAGAATGGTGCTTTGCCTCAATCCTATATGTGGAGAAATATAGAACAAAGCTCTCCCAAGAGGCATCTCAAGAGAAGAGGTGGGATTCCCACTCGGGAACACCCTGTGATAAAAAGCACTACGACCCTGCTAAACAACAAGAGGAAACCAAGTCTAAACAGACCAAGATCAAATGATCATATCCAAAGCATGAATCACAAAGGCTCCCATCCTCTCCATATATAACAAGTGAACCTCTTCACATTGGGTCCATCCATATGTGCCATCAAGCTCATGCAGGTTGTCCTCCACCAAAAGTGTGTTGTTCATCAAGGAGATTCAATGCATCTAGACAACTTTGTTGACTTGATCAAAGTTGACTGAATCAACATGATCCCATCTCTGTTCATACCCAAGGGTTCTCAATTTAGCTTCTTATTCTTCCTCCTTTCACATTAGGAGTGTTATTGATCATTCTAAACAGGTTAATGGGCCTCCCTACCCATTTATTCACCTACCTAGTGATAAAACAACTCTAATATTCCATTTAGCTTGAAGGCTAAATTTTTGGAATATTACAGTCCTCCCCTCCAAAATGTTGCTTGTCCTCAAGCAACTATATAAGGAGAGAAAATTCCTCCCCTCTTCTTCTTGTGGCCTCCTCATCAAAAGTCCCCACCACTGCTTAAGATGATTTGCTACAAATCGGCCCTCCAATGTTTCCTCCCAAGCATGAAAAACCATATGCCTCACATCCTAGAAAGGTGGAAGGTGTAAGTGGAAACCTCCTTGCTATCTAATGGCCTCCTCAAGGTAGGAGTGATGACAAAAATTGAGAATATTATTCCCAATGAGTGACTCCCACACCCATGCTATCATCCAAATGAAATGAGCCAACCTAGGTAGCTCAAAAAGATCCTTAATCCCTGGTTCATACAATATGTTGGGGCTGCCTGGAGAGATTGGATCCTCCAATCCAAGTGGTTTCTCTCTCCATTTATGATAAGTATGGGGCTACTTCTGATCTTGGGCTGAAATTTCATGACCTCCAAGAGTGGCCCAAGCTACCCCACCAAACAAAATAAACCATGGTGTTCCTCCTCCAAAAACTCAAGTTATTCAAATGGCTCATCCCACATGAAGAAAAGAGATGTAGTTTGGCAATCATGAGATACCCATTACATCCCCTGAAACTTGCATCATGTAAAGTAGGGAGAATAATACTCCTAATGGGAATCTTCAACTCATATCCCACTCTCCAAACAAAGATCCCCATGAACATAGAAATATCAGCAATACATGGAAGAAAAAACCAATAGAAACAAGTTGTCATATGAAAACCAAAAAGTGGATCAAGGTCCCACACATGGAACCAACGTGGTGCATATTTTTCCTACATCAAATCAAGCAATAACAAGTTCTTTTCCAGACACTTTTTTTCTGCCACAATCATTCTACAAGATAGAAACATGAAAGTACAAAGTGTTGTCAATGGTGCAGACCAAAAATCATGTGGCTTCCCCCAGAAACCACCAATAAGATAGCTAATCTCAATGCTACAAATGGCTTCAAGTACATCATCATACAATATGAAAAAAGGGATAATCCTCCTTGGTACAACATGTTTCTCATATAAAGTAAATAAGTACAAAACATAATGTGGAATTATACATTCTCCACCATGTACTTGGGACCTTGAGCTGAAATGGTTCAACTGGAAATTCTCCCTCACCTCCAAAGAGTAGGGAAGTGGCTATGAAATTCTCTCTATCACCATCTGGGCTATGCATCTCTCCATATGCTGAAATATATCATGTTGAATTCACTCCCAAATAAACTCCTTTTCCAAGGAAAGATATGCATCAAAATGCATGGAAAATAAGTCCTCATGTGCTCCATGTAGCAGCTTCTCCTTGAGCTTAGAAGCTCTAGTCAAGAAGACTCTGCCATAAGAATAGATAACCATATCATCCACCATATATCTATCATCTCCCTTAGGGTCATCAAGAATCATTCAAGCACCAAGATCCTTGGAGTACTCTACCAAGAGTTGAGACCTCCAATATGGATCAATCCTCCCAAGAGACAACGATGATGATCCACAATGTGAAGCTCCCCACATGTTGTTGTCTTTTCCTTTGACATCCCTTATGCCAAATTCATCCTCCATATTTCTGCTATGCCCATCATGTAGCTTCTCATGCTAAAAAAAAGGTAGGAACCTTTGGAAGTTAGCCTCCCATGAGAAGCTCTCATCCAAAAAGAATCTCCCAATCTTGGCCAATGTAAGCATGAGTGGCCTCCATCTACTCCAATGTATGGAGGATACCTTCCTCAAAGGAAGTACCCTCTGTTTCTCCAAGTCCATGGAGTAGCTCCCTTGCACCATGAAGGTGTCATCCTCCATCACTGCAGCAACTTCTGTCAGTGCAGTATATCTAGTGAGAGTGGGTGGTGTTGAAAATGGAAGAATGTCTCCCTCCTCCTTAAGAATATCCCAAACTCTCTGCGCTGTACTATAATCCTCCAAAGTCTTCACCTATCTGGAATCTAAGAGGGTTGAACCAAATGGAAATATGCTTCTCACCAACTACAGATCTGGTGGCCTCCCAGGTGGAATGCCTCCATGTAGTGAGACATCAATGTCAAGAGTAGACTATACATATTGTTGAGAAACCTTGCCCTTGCCCTCACAACGCAAATAATTATGCCTCTTCCTTGCATCGGCTCTCTGAAATGAATAGGGGTGTGTGCTCCTCATCAAATGATGATGACCTTCCTCCCCATCTTCTTCTTCCATCTGAAATGCTCCACAATCATGTTGTCCATTGATTGTGCCTTGTCCTCCATATGTGAGATCCTGGGGAACTTCTTGCAATGCTACAAGAAATCCTCCTATTGGAGCATGTGCTTCTCCTCCCTCTGCATGAGGTACTAGATATGCTCTAGATGTGACAGTGCTATAACCCCCATCCTTCTCTTCCTCTTCAATATGAATAGGAGGTAACTACTCAATAAGAGGATCCTCTTTTGTAAAAGGAACCTTCATGCCCTCTTGACCAAGGTTATGAAACAAGGATCTCGCTTCTAGCAAGGTATCATGCAAGATGTGAGCTTCTCCAATGGTTTTCTAAAGTGGAGTTGAGTTTGTAGGTCCTTCCAACTTATGCAAAAGTTTTATTTGTCTTGGTTTGATTGTTTCATGTTTTTTATCAAAACCTTTCTACCAATCTCTTAGTGAACTTTGCAAAAGAAGAAGTATTGAAATTTTTCAATGAAAATGACTCAAACATCCACCAAGCATAGGCCTTACCTTCAAAGTGCAGCGCTGCAACTCTAATGGATTCATCTTTAGAAACTTGGTGATGCTACAAATAAGTATGCAACTCCTCCACCCAAGGTTTGGCTGAACAAGTTGGGGATCCATCAAAGGTAGATAGAGAAAATATATCCATGTCATGAAGCTTGCTCCTCTTCACCTTGATCTTGCAAAACTCTTTGAAAGTGATATGATCTCTATACTTTTTAGTTTGAGATTCATACTCTTGCATAAAATTACTAAGAGTTTCCCTCATTGGCATTTCCTCTTCTTTTATATTTTTCATAGTATATCTGGGCATTTGACTATGCTATACATAATAGGGTGTAGCTGCATGCTCACACCTATCATGTTCCAATCTATATCTGGCTCTATATTCAAACTTATCTAGAGATTATATTTCCTCCCTCATCTTCTTAAGATCTTCATTGATGCTCTGCATAGATTTTGGAAGAAGCTTTGAGAGCCACTCCTCCTTTCTGCCTCCACATAATGGAGTCTTCTTTCTATTCATCTCTCCTCCTCTTGATATCATCATGGCTTAGTTCCACAGGCTGAGCCAAGACTATGCTCTGATACCACTGTAATATCCCAAAATGGGAATGCAGCAGTGCATAAGCACAATAATGGAATAGCAGGGTGAAATTAAGTCATAAATTTTTTTTAGAAACACATAGCCATCAAATTAATGAAACAACAGCAAAAAGAAGCACTTCTACATCCTCCCAAGTGGGGAAAATGCAACAATTTGACCCTAAAAAAGTTATTTCTAGAGATTTACGTTTTAACAGACAGAAATAATGGTTGAATCCCTTAGAATATGTATTAAGGCCCAGTAGATATCTTTTGTAAAACTGAAATTGCGATTTTGCGATATTGCGATAACGCGATCCCAAAAAGCCTATACCGGTCGCAAATCGCAGATCGCAGAAATGTGTTAAATGAATAGTTGTTGATTTGCAATATTTACGATTTGCGCTTTTGCGCTATTTGCAATTTACGCTTTTGCGCTATTTGCAAAGTTGCGATGGTTACATTTTGCGATATTGCGATATTGCGATATTGTGCAACAAATCGCAGATCGCAATGTCACAGATTCATAAAAGCATATTGTTCAAAGAAAATCCTCCCATAAATCAATATCCGTTTTGCGCTTTAATGATTGGATTAAATGAATGGATTTTCAATTAATGGTAAATGGGGTTTTGTTTTGATTGAAAGGTCCTATCACGTTAAAATAATATATTTCATCCGCCTTTGCATTTAAAACTATCTCATCACCTTTCTCATGCCATTACTCTCATTTAAATCGTAAAACTGCAGGCGCGAAGGAGCAAAATACTATACAAAGCGTTCACAGAACATTGTGGGTAAGAAAGAGAAGAGTTCAAATTCTGAAAACAGAGAATGGCTTCACTATATACAGACACTGCTTGCTATTAGGATGTCGGTATAACCACCTGGGAAGGAATTTATAATTTGCTTGAAGAAGAAAATTTTGTGGTGATGCAAGCTGCGGCTACAGCAGGCTCTAGTAATTCATCCGAGGCAACCCTTAAAGAACTGGCTTGTTCATTTCTTCATAGGATAGCGGTAAGACCAAGAATTCTTCCATATACAGACATGGTGAAATGGGTGCTGGACAACACCAATATTTCAGACAGGAAATTTAGAACTCCAACTCAAGAGCTAATCGGGTCGTTCACTACGGAAGATTTGAGGCTGATGTATCAGTTGCCGGAACCTCGGGCGACTTATAATAAGCAATATATGGAAGATTTTGCTAGAGAACATGCAAATTTGTCGAAATGCACACAGGAGTGGACCAAAAGAGATGAACTGTTGAAGAAAAACAAACACGATATGTACAGTACTGGTTCACTTACCTCTCCATATTGTTTTGATGCTGCCATGTTATGCAGGCTTTTTGGAAAGCCTGACATAAATATGATCTTGCCTAAATGGCTCCCTTTGCTAAATGCTACCGTTAATTCTACAATTTTAGACTGGGCCAAAATCTTATCTGATAATTTGACCACTGCTATTTTCCATTATCGGTCTAAACGAAGTGTTTCTCAATGGATTTATCTGCCTTTTTATTTATCTGCCTATGTCATGGACGCTATCTGTTTTGTTTCTAAATTCCCTGTGATGGGTTGGCAATGGAAAATACACAATCCTTTGCCTATTCATGTGTATCATAAGGAACTGTGGGAGTCTAAGTTTGTCCCCCATTTTTACAAAATTTACCATGGTATAATGCTGCCATTGTACAGAACATTGCATAATAAGGATGCGCCAAGGTTATCCCCAGAAACAGAGGTCGACATTCTCCCTGTCGCAAGATGGTTTGGAGAAGAGTTGTTCACTTATGTTATGGTTTTTGGAAGTTCTGCTTCCCCCTATGTTTTACCCCTATATGTTCCAGATAGACTTGTAGCTCGGGAGATTGCTTATCAAACCTGTGGTCAAGGAGGGTTGACAAAGGAATTAAAAGAGAAGAAGAAAGGCATTTGGCCATAATTTCCCATAAACTGTGGAACATTTTCACTATTTGATGTTGGTCACGCATTCAAAGAGGTAAGAAACATTACATGCTTACAACTGTTCAAATTTTCGAGAAGGTTATTTGACCCAAATAATATTGTTAAGAATTTTACCAATGCAATCAGAGTAAGGGAATTTTTCGGGGAACGGGATCTTTTTGATGATATGTTCCAAACAAAAGGTTCATTTAAAGAAGTTTTGAATTCAGCTCAAATGCAGTTATCTCCAAAGGAATTCCAGGAATTTAAACTTTATAGAGAGAGAATACTAACTACTATTCCTTTGGAAAATCTACGCTTGGAACCCGCAAGGGAACAAACTCCTAGTGTTAGTCTTAATGATAGTTCGAGTACAGATAAATCTAAGTCAAAATCTGAAAGAGAGACTTCTGAACGTTCCAATAAGTCTAATGAAAAGGAAGATAAAATTGAAGAATCAGTGAAAGATTCTGCTCAATCGAAAGAACTTCCTCAACAACAAATTTTGACTTCTCAACAGATAAATCCTCCTCCTACCAATGTACAGCAACAGTCAGTCACCATTGAGTTAGACAAAGAATGGGAAAGCTTTAATCAATTTATTAATGTAGAAGGACAGAATGTACAGACCCCTGTACAGACAACCAAAGTTTTGAGCACAGGAATAAGTAGCACAGTCACAGTGACTGAGCACATACCTATCACACCCTCCTCTGAAATTGTACTTAATGTAGAGGACATTCCTCCTCTAGATGTATTCTACAGCCCAAAATACAAAGCAGTAGTGAAGAAACAAAGAAAAAAAAGAAAGTTAGAAGGTGCAATTGCTACTGAAGCAGAACAACTAGATGTCTTGTGGAAGGATCTTGCCACAGAGCCTACTAATAATCTTGCTAAGTTATCTCAAATTATAGGGGCTTATGCTTCTGCAACTATTCATAAAGCATTTGAGATACAACTCTTATTAAATGAAAAATAAGAATAGATAAAAGTTCTACAACAGCAACTGCAATAGGTACAGGCCAATAATGAAGCATAGTTGAAACTTGAAGAGTTACAACAAAAACTTCAAGAAATGAAAATTGGACATCAAAAAAGTTTGGCTGATAAAGAAAAACAAATACAGATTATCCAAGATCAGCACAAAGATGATCCTAAGCTTCCAGAGTTTATTTCAGAAACTATCTCTTTAAACAATCAACTACTGCAACTTGAAGAAGTATTATGCCAAAAAATCTTGCAATGGAATTCTTTTTGCCAAGAGAGTGATAAAATCACAAATCATGTCGTATATTTATGAAATGATTATGATTTAATTAATGAAAATATCAATGATTATTTGGTATGGAAAAAAACAGAAGAAGTAAGAAAAGTTGGTGCACCAATTATTAATGAAAACCATAAAGAAATACTTTTCAATAACTGGGATGCACAAATCAGAAGGGCAGAGCAAGCAGTAGAGCAGGTGGCTACAACAGCAAACAATCTTACTGATTGTGTAAATGATAATTTGCACAAAGCTAATTTGATTTCAGAAACTGTTCCGGGATATCTCCCACAGGTACATCAACTGCAAACAAAATGGAGGCAAAAGGCAGAATAAAGAGAAAAATCAATCCAAGGGTTGACAAGATTAAACTGGGACTCTTACTGGACATACTTAGTGAAACCACACAGTCAGCATAGTGCGCTTAATTGTATCATAAATTCTACTGAGAAGATTGCGCCTACACTTTCCGATTCTATCTTTTCAGGATAGTTGAAATATGAAGTCGGTCAACCACATCTTCTCAAAACAATGCTAGATGCCTGCAAGTTTAAAGATCAAGTTCATAAGTAGTAAGTTAATAGTCTTTATTTTTAGATTTAGTTTTAATTTGACTGTATTTTTTCCTAGGAAAAGGACGGTCATTTAAACCGAATCCTTAATTTTTGTAATAGACTATTTTTAGATTTAGCTAAGTTGTATTTAAACCCTTATCATGCATTTAGAGAAGGGTCCTGGATTATTATATTTTTGACTTGGAGATTACATTTCTATACTCCACTGACTTTTATATTTTATAAAGGATCACATCTGGTGATTTTATGCGGAATTATCTTTAAAGTGTTGTATTTATGTACCTTGGATTTGATTGTGCATCAGAATTACTGAATTAGAGTATCAGATTTCATTTGAAAGCTTTCAAGATGAATAAGGTATTTCTATCTGTTCACTGTTGATTTCTTTTGTATTATGATATTCGCTTTAAAATGTGCTATCATTTATATATATTTGGTTTTCACAACGTTTCTTTATATATATCATTTCTGAGTATAATTGAAATGTTACCTTTCATAAATATATATAGATGATATATGATGATGAATGAAATATGCTAATATAACTATGTTTAATCTCTTAAACAGAGTTATATTTATTTGTTACTGCATAATTTCAATTAAACTTTATTACATTTTTATGGTTATTGTTAAATTGGAATAATTTTAAGTTGCATTCACATATAATTGCCCGGGTTAGTTTTAGAATTTCTTTACCAGTATTTAGTTTAAATTAGATATTTTTATTTCAATCAATTTAGTCCCATTTTCACTCATCCAAATCAACCCATCACCAACCCATTAGTTATAAGGAAACTGGTCCTTTAAATCCAGTCGGAGCCACCACACCAAATGGAAAAGGAGCTGTCCTAAGGTCCCGACCAGGTGGTTTTCCCCAATGTTTGAAGCAAAGATTTTCTAGGCTTCAACATTTTTGGCACTAGAAGGAGGGCATGAGCTATGAATGGCAAGTAAATCTTTACCTACAAGCCATTCTGAGAGCAAAACACCCTCATCAACTTCTTCAATTTCCTCTGAAATAGAAAATCCTATAGAAGGAATTGAGAAGAATATTCAGACACCCACTACCAAAATCTCAAAACAATCAGACAACCAAAATCCTGAGTCTCCTGAAGTTCAAGATTTAATACATAAATTAAAAGGATTCTCATTATCTCTAGATGAGTCTAAAATATCTGAAGGTAGTGTAACTTCAAAATTTGTTTCTTCAAAACCTCTTACTAGGCTTCAAAGTGAAAAAATTGGAATTTCTCCGAAAGAATTCCCTTTACCTAGTAGAGTCAAGACGAGAAAAACTCAATCGGAATCAGTAAGTGATATAAGTTCTTCATCTCATATTCAATTACCTGTTTTTGAAACCCCAACTCAACAAAGTACAGTCGTTTCCACATCATCTGCACAATCATCATCTGCTCAATCATCATCAACATCATCTATTCCAACAACCTCTATTCAGACACTACCAACCTCTACTCCTCCTCCAATAGTTGTTACAATAATGGCTAGACCATGGGCTACTCCAGGGGCTATCAACATGCCTACACCTTTGCATGATTTACCTGAAAATCCTAGAAAATGGCTTCCAAAGTTTAGTCCAAAGCTTAATATTCAAGCTGAAGAACACATCAATAACTTTATGTTGGCTGTAAATTTGAATGGAGTCGTTGAAGAAGATGTTGTAGTTAGACTATTCCCTTGTACTCTTCAAGGGGCAGCAGGATCCTGGAACTTTTCGTTACCTTCAGGATCCATAACAAGTTGGGCTATTTTTGCAGATCATTTTTTAACCAAATTTGGAGATGACAGATCAATAGCTACTTTAATCAACGATCTCTCAAATTTGAAGGTAGAACCCAAGGAGCCCATTAAAGATTTCAACGCTAGATTCAAAAAACTCTTGAACAAAATCCACACAGATTCAAGGCCTAGTGAACAAGTCAGAAGTGAATGGTACATAACTGCCTTACCCTCAAACATAGCAATTTTTGTATATAGAGCTGCAAAACCTACGTTGGCCGAGAATATGAAAGAGGCTATTGCAGTAGAAAAATGAATTATTTCTCTAGAAAGGAAAAATGCTATTGAGGAAAGGAAATCCAAGAAGGTCAGCTTCAAAGATGATTCAAAGTAAAAGGCCAAAGACCCATACGACATGGAAGGTTTACAGAAAGTTCTTAAAACCATGTCAAATGAAATGGTTGAAATAAGAAAACAAGTAGCTGAAACTTCTACCAAAAAACCATTCCGAAATTTTAAAAGAAACCAAGTTGAATCTAAACCTCCTAGTGCAATCTCTAATGCAGAATCAGAAGAAGAGGAAGAAGAATAAGACACATCTTTAGTATCATATGAGGAAGATGAGAATGAAGAAATAGATGAATTGCATGGAATGTGGGATTTTAATCTCCCTAATTCTGATAGTGAGGTTGAACAAGAAGCTATGCCTGTAAGTACTAGGAGTAAATGTACATCGGAGCCTGTACAAAAAGTTCCTAAAAAGAAAATAACAACTCCAAGTACCAAAGACAAATCCCCTGCAAAGAAAACCTCTTCGTTACCTACTCAGAATCAGCCATCTTCTTCTAATCCTCCCTCATCAACAACAAATATTTCAGTAGTGTCAGATCCTATGGTGTATAAAATTGTTGAAGACATGAAAAAGATTAAAGCCAATATTTCCTTACATGAACTCAGCAAACTAAAACACCAGCATAAGTTGCTATTAAAAGAATTAAACGCTACACCAATTGCTCCTTTACCAAGTGGTGTAGTTGCAAAAGTAGCTAAAGGAGTTGGTAAGCCACCAGATAAGGTAGACGCTACTGATACAGTGCTCATTGGAGAAAAATCAAATTCTCAAACTCCTCCTTTTATTTTGACTTATGAAATGTACAATAAAAATCTGCATAATTGTTTAATTGATTCTGGAGCTTCCTCTAATATAATGCCTACTTCTGTTTGTGCCAAATTTAATATCGAACCACAGAAATCAGCAGTTCATATTGTTCAATTGGATCGCTCTAAAGTTCAAGTTGTAGGAGAAATCAATTCAGTTACTATCAGATTAGCTTCCGATCCTAGTATTGTCCAAAGAATTGATATTTTGATTGCAGATATTCCTGAATTCTATGGATTAATATTAAGCAGGGACTGGTCTGCGAAACTTAATGGTTATATCGCAACTGATTATTCACATATGTGGCTTCCCTACAAAGGGAAACCAAATCAAATAAAAGTTGAACGAGAAAAACATATGACGCACACTGTCACTGAATTTGAACAACCTAATGAGCCTGTGGCATTCAACAACAATATTCTTGGAGGTTATTCTGCTGAGTCATTTCTTGGAAATTTCACAGCACCTCAATCACCTTTTTTCTGTAAATACTTTTGTTTCTCAAATAGAAAATTTTTCACAATCTAATTCTTCCAGAATTTTAAATATTTCTGATGTAATTGTAGATAAGCCAATAGATATATCTTTATTTTGGTCGTTATATTTTGATGGATCAAAGTCTAGTGATGGAGCTGGAGCAGGATGCATCTTAATTGATCCAGATGGAGAGAAAACCATGCTATCATGTAGGTTAGAATTTGAATGTATGAACAATACCGCAGAATATGAAGCCTTGATTCAAGGACTTTATAAAGCTATAGGGTTAGATGTTAAATACTTGAAAGTCTTTGGTGATTCCGAAATTGTCATAACACAAGTTAGGAATACTATCCATTGCCTTTCAGGACATCTTAAACACTATCAAACCCTAGTACAAGATCTTACCACTCATTTTTTAGCATTCAATATTTCTCCTATTCCTAGGAATCAAAATACATCAGCTAACTTGTTAGCAAATGTTGCATCCAAACTCCTTCCAGCTGAAGATTGCAGTCCTGATAGGTTTTCTGTAGAATTGATTTTTTGCCCATCTGTCCCAGATAATGTCACAAATTGGAGAGTATTCTATCATGATCAAGATATTTTAAATTTCATGACTTCAGATAAATCATATGATGAACAAATTATTGATGAGGATAATCATGATTTACAAATTTCCTCAAAAGGTAATGAAAATCCCATTCCGAAATATGTTGTTAAATTAGAGGATTTATATGATATTAAAGACAGATTCAAGAAAGTCACTAATGCTAAACTTCAAAGTTACACTTTGAAGTTTCAATTAGTAAATCTTGGCTCTGATTCTAATCCTTAAAACGTTAATTTAGGACTCAATTTAACTCTAGAGGAAAGGAATGCTTTCATTAAACTTCTGAACAAATATAAAAATGTTTTTTCTTGGAAATATGATGATTTAAAAACATATGATACTTCGTTTATTCAACACGCAATTCCACTGCTTCCTGATATTAAACTTGTTCAACAGAAGTTGAGAAAGATTCATCCAAATCTCGAAATTCAAATCAAATCAGAACTTAATAAACTTTTAAAAGCCAAAATCATTTTTCCTGTAAGACACTCCAATTGGGTTTCCAATATGGTACCTGTAATGAAGAAGAATGGTGATATAAGAATCTGTATTGATTTTAGAAACTTAAACAAGGCATGTTTAAAAGACAATTTCCCATTGCCAACCATGGAACAGATACTTCAAAAGGTAACTGGTTCTGAACTTATGTCCTTTCTTGATGGATTTTCAGGCTATAATCAAGTTTTAGTTCATCCAAATGACAGATTGAAAACAACTTTCAGAACAAAATGGGGAACTTATGCTTATCAGAAAATGCTTTTTGGTCTAATAAATGCAAGAGCAACTTTCCAAAGAGCCATGGACATAGCATTTAAAGGTCTGATCAATAAATCAGTTGTTGTTTATCTTGATGACATAACAGTATTTTCAAGAAAGAGAGCCAATCATCTACATGATTTAAAGCAAATATTTGAAAGATGTAGAAGGTTTGGTATTTCCTTAAATCCAAAGAAATATTTCTTTGCTTTGGATGAAGGAAAACTCTTAGGATTTGTTGTGTCAAAAGATGGTATATATATTGATCCAGATAGAGTGAAAGAAATTTCTGATATTTCTTTACCTCATAACAAAAATCCATGCAATCATTTCTTGGGCAGATCAATTTTGTAAAAAGATTCATTCCTGATTTTTCTCAAATTGTTTTACCTATGCAAAATATGATCAAGAAGAATTCAGTAATCAAATGGGGGCATAAAGAGAAATAAGCCTTTGCGACAATCAAACAAGCGATCATTAATGCACCAGCATTGAATACCCCTGATTTTTCTAAAGATTTTATTTTGTATACTTTGGCCACCGAAACATCCTATGCTGTTGTTTTAACACAGCTCAATGATCAGAAAATTGAAGCACCAATTTCTTTCTTTAGCTCAAATCTGCAAGGAGCTGAGCTTAATTATTTTGATGTTGAAAAACAAGCTTTTGCCGTGTTTAAATCAATCAAACATTTCAGACCTTTTCTCTTGAAAACACATACAAAAATCATTGTCCCATTCTCTACAGTGAGGAAATTATTAATTCAAAAAGAAGTAGGAGAAAAGAGAGCTAACTGGGTAACAACCTTGCAAGAATATGATATTGATATTAAACCAGCTAAAATTGTTAGAGGACAAGGTTTTTGCAGATTATTGGCAGGAGCTCATAACATACCAGAAAGTCAAGATTCAAATCAAGATATTCAAGTAAGTCAGGTAAGTGTTACAGATTCTGAATCTCAGTATGCTGATCTCATCTATTACTTGAAAAATGGGTATGATCCTTCTAATCTCAGCTATAAGAGCAAACGTGCTTTAAGATTAAAGGCTATTAAATATGAAATCATTGATAATGTGTTATTCAGAAAAAATTATGATTCAATCTTATTAAGATGTCTCGAAAAGACTGAAGCTGAAAAGGTTTCGCAGGAATTTCATGCTGGACCAGCAGGAGGGCATTTTGGAGGTGATACCACAACTCACAAAATAATTTGTTTTGGTTATTACTGGCCTGCCCTTTTTAAAGATACGCATGACTATGTGAGGAAGTGCAAAATTTGTCAAACTGCAAGTGGAAGACTAAGGAAACCAGCTTTTCCTTTGCAACCAGTGAGTATTGAGCAACCATTCGAACAATGGGGACTTGAAATTATTGGTGAGATCTTACCTCATTCTTCCAAACAGCACAAATAAATCCTTACAACAACAAACTATTTCACAAAATGGGTAGAAGAAATCCCTTTGAAGGTAGCCAATTCTGATGCAATTATTGATTTCATAGATCAATTCATCATAACCAGGTTTGGTGTACCTAACGCTCTTGTCTTTGATAATGCATATTATTTTTATGGAAACAGTATAATGGAATTTGCAGTCAAAAGAGGTTTCAAATTAAAATATTCAGCAAATTATTATCCACAAGGTAATGGGTTGGCTGAATCCACTAACAAAAATCTTATCAAAATCATTAAAAGGACCATTGATCAAAATCAAAATAATTGGCACAAGTCTTTAATCTTTGCATTATGGGCTGATCGTATCACTGAAAAAGCTTCAATAGGAACTTCACCTTTCAATTTATTTTATGGAAAAGAAGTTGTGATACCATCAAATTTAGCTCTTCCATCATTAGCCCTAGTGCAATTTATTGAAGAAAATCCTTCTTCATCCATTCAATTGAGGTATGATCAAATCCTTAAACTAGAAGAAGATAGAGATAAAGCAAAAATTATTCATGAAAAACATCAACAGCTTGTAAAATCTTCTTTTGATGCAAGTTCTACCGGCTCAAAAATTTTGTCAATTGGTGATCTTGTTCTGAAATGGGATAAAGCACACGAAGAAAAAGGTAAACATAGCAAGTTTTAGAAAATGTGGCTTGGACCATTTCAGATCGTTGAAAATATAGGCTCAAATACATTCATACTCTAAGATCTAATAGGTAAGAGAGAATCTCTTCCTGTAAATGGGCTTATCTTGAAGAAATTCTTTTCATAAGGAGATAACCCCTTCTTAAATTGTATATATTCCTTTCTGCAAAAGTTTTTAATTGTTTTTGCAAATAAAGGTTGTTAATAAGTCTATAATTGATTGTCTATTTAGGAAAATTTCTTAGGAAAAATATTATAAATATTTATTTTGTGTAAATAACAATTTTTAAAGAGATGATCATAGTTTTTGGATAGTTTAAAATAAGATGTTAAACTTTGAAAGATTATTCCAATCATTTGCATGATCTTTTGAAAACTTGAGGAGAATGTAAATCATTATAAGTTTATTGAGCAGAGAAATGTTATCTATAAAAGTAAAGATTTTTCAAAGTCTTGGTACTCAAGAAACTCTGAAAATTGTCATCCATTGATTCTTAGGGATAAAACTAGTTCACCCCATCCATTTAAGTTGTGATTTTTTTTTAGAATGTAATTCTAAGAAATTATATGAAAATTTAAGAGATAAGAGGTCTCATTATGAGCCGACTTACCATGTTCATAAGAAGTAATGAAACTGACATTACCAATACTACATACCAAAACAGGGTAATGGCTTATAAATATAAGACAAGGGGTCTCATCACGAGCCAACTTGTTCAGTTTAATTATAACTAGTGAATGGCATTGTTATTAACTAGCTACCAAACCAGAACAATGGCTCTTAAAAATAAAAAATAAGTAAAAGACAAAAAAACATGAGATAATATGTCTTATGAATTTATCTTTTAAAAAGTCATAATTTTAGTTGGATGGGACAATGAATGGTTAATGGTTTAAAGGTAACCCTATCGAGACTATGAATGTTTGCAGGCAGCAGAGGCAATACCTATGACAATAGAGTATATTATAAAACCAAAACTTGGAGAAATCCACTTACTTCATTATTAACACCAATCAAAGCTTGAGATAACCCAAAAATGTTTTTGTTCTTAAGGAATTAGAAAGAAATTGTGAATGATTTTTATTTATTTTTCATAGTTAGACTTTATTTAAAATATCCTAAGATACTTTTCATTATCTTTAAAAACCTTTACTTACTAGAAATATAGTGTTCATTTTATTTTTTCAGAGATAACTATTTCTTTCAGTGAATCGCCAATTGTTGTGACCAGCAAAAACCCCCCTTTTTATTTAATATTAGTAATAATACTAAATAAATGGGGACCCTTAGTTTAAAAATACAAAAAAATCAATTAGGATTTGTTTTCCTTTTCAAATAAAACTTTATATCATAAACTTATGGAAATTCCTTAGAAAAACCTTAAGAAACACTTAAGTTTATGATAGATTACAATAAAAAATTTCTTTAAACGAAATATCGCATCCATCGCAAATAGTAGATATCTTTTGTAAAAATGAAATTGCGATTTTTCGATATTGTGATAACGCGATCCCAAAAAGCCTATACCGGTCGCAAATCGCAGATCACAGAAATGTGTTAAATGAATACTTGTTGATTTGCGATATTTGCGATTTGCACTTTTGCGCTATTTGCAATTTGCGCTTTTGCGCTATTTGCAAAACTGCGATGGTTACGTTTTGCGATATTGCGATATTGCGATATTGCAATATTGCGCAGCAAATCGCAGATCATAATGTCGCAGATTCATAAAAGTATGTTGTTCAAAGAAAATCCTCCCATAAATCAATATCCATTTTGCGCTTTAATGATTGGATTAAATGAATGGATTGTCAATTAATGGTAAATGGGATTTTGTTTCGATTGAAAGGTCGTTTCACGTTAAGATAATATATTTCATCCGCCTTTGCATTTAAAACTATCTCATCACCTTTCTCATGCCATTAATCTCATTTAACTCATAAAACTGCAGGCGCGAAGGAGAAAACGACTATACAAAGCGTTCACAGAACATTATGGGTAAGAAGGAGAAGAGTTCAAATTCTAAAAACAAAGAAATGGCTTCACTATATACAGACACTGCTTGTAATAAGGATGCCGGTATAACCACCTGGGAAGGAATGTATAATTTGCTTGAAGAAGAAAATCCTGTGGTGATGCAAGTTGTGACTACAGCAGGCTCCAGTAATTCATCTGAGGCAACCCTTAAAGAACTGGCTTGTTCATTTCTGCATAGGATAGTGGCAAGACCAAGAATTATTCCATATACAGACATGGTGAAATGGGTGCTGGACAACACCGATATTTCAGACATGAAATTTAGAACTCCAACTCAAGAGCTAATCGGGTCGTTCACTACGGAAGATTTGAGGCTGATGTATCAGTTGTCAAAACCTCAGGCGACTTATAATAAGAAATTTATGGAAGATTTTGCCAGAGAACATGCAAATTTGTCGGAATGCACACAGGAGTGGACCAAAAGAGATGAACCGTTGAAGAAAAACAAACACAGTATGTACAGTACTGGTTCACTTACCTCTCCATATTGTTTTGTTGCTACCATGTTATGCAGGCTTTTTTGAAAGCCTGACATAAATATGATATTGCCTGAATGGCTCCCTTTGTTAAATGCTGTCGTTAATTCTACAATTGTAGAGTGGGCCAAAATCTTATCTGATAATTTGACCACTGCTATTTTCCATTATCGGTCTAAACGAAGTGTTTCTCAATGGATTTATCTGCCTTTTTATTTATCTGCCTATGTCATGGACGCTATCTATTTTGTTTCTAAATTCCCTGTGATGGGTTGGCAATGGACAATCCACGATCCTTTTCCTATTCATGTGTATCATAAGGAACTGGGGGAGTTTAAGTTTTTCCCCCATTTTTACAAAATTTGCCATGGTATAATGCTGCCATTGTACAGAACATTGCATAATAAGGATGCCCCAAGGTTATCCCCAGAAATAGAGGTCGACATTCTCCCCGTCGCGAGATGGTTTGGAGAAGAATTGTTCACTTATGTTAGGGTTTTTGGAAGTTCTGCTTCCCCCCATGTTTTACCCCTATATGTTCCAGATAGACTTGTAGCTCGGGAGATTGCTTATCAGACCTGTGGCCAAGGAGGTTTAACAAAGGAATTAAAAGAGAAGAAGAAAGGAATTTGGCCACAATTTCCCATAAACTGTGGAACATTTTCACTATTTGATGTTGGTCACGCATTCAAAGAAGTAAGCAACATTACATGCTTACAGCTGTTCAAATTTTCGAGAAGGTTATTTGACCCAAATAATATTGTTAAGAATTTTACCAATGCAATCAGAGTAAGGGAATTTTCCAGGGAACATGATCTTTTTTATGATATGTTCCAAACAAAAGGTTCATTTAAAGAAGTTTTTAATTCATCTCAAATGCAGTTATCTCCAGAGGAATTCCAGGAATTTAAACTTTACACAGAGAGAAGACTAGCTACTATTCCTTTAGAAAATCTACGCTTTGAACCCACAAGGGAACAAACCCCTAGTGTTATTCTTAACGACAGTTTGAGTATGGATAAATCTAAGTCAAAATCTGAAAGAGAGACTTCTGAACGTTCCAATAAGTCTAATGAAAAGGAAGATAAAATTGAAGAATCAGTGAAAGATTCTGCTCAATCGAAAGAACTTCCTAAACAAAAAATTTTGACTTCTCAACAGAAAAATCCTCCTCCTACCAATGTACAGAAACAGTCAGTCACCATTGAATTAGACAAAGAATGGGAAAGCTTTAATCAATTGATTAATGTAGAAGGACAGAATGTATAGACCCCTGTACAAACAACCAAAGTTTTGAGCACAGGAATAAGTAGCACAGTCATAGTAACTGAGCACATACCTATCACACCCTCCTCTAAAATTGTACTTAATGTAGAGGACATTACTCCTCTAGATGTATTATACAGCCCAAAATACAAAGCAGTAGTGCAGAAACAGAGAAAAAAGAGAAAGTTAGAAGGTGCAATTGCTACTGAAGCGGAACAACTAGATGTCTTGTGGAAGGATCCTACCACAGAGCCTACTGATAATCTTGCTAAGTTATCTCAAATTACAGGAGCTTATGCTTCTGCAATGATTGACAAAGTATTTGAGATACAACTCTTATTAAATGAAAAAGAAGAACAGATAAAAGTTCTACAACAGCAATTGCAACAGGTACAAGCCAATAATGAAGCGCAGTTGAAACTTGAAGAGTTACAGCAACAACTTCAAGAAATGCAAATTGGACATCAAAAAAGTTTGGCTGATAAAGAAAAACAAATACAGATTATCCAAGATCAGCACAAAGATGATCCTAAGCTTCCAGAGTTTATTTCAGAAACTATCTCTTTAAACAATCAACTATTGCAACAAGAAGAAGTATTATGCCAAAAAATCGTGCAATGGAATTCTTTTTGCCAAGAGAGTGATAAAATCACAAATCATGTCATAGATTTACAAAATGATTATGATTTAATTAATGAAAAGATCAATGATTACTTGGTATGGCAAAAAACAGAAGAAGGAAGAAAAGCTGGTGCACCAATTATTAATGAAAACCGTAAAGAAATACTTTTCAATAACAGGGATGCACAAATCAGAAGGGCAGAGAAAGCAGCAGAGGAGGCGGCTACAACAGCAAACAGTCTTACTGATTGTGTAAATGATAATTTTCACAAAGCTAATTTGATTTCAGAAACTGTTTTGGGATATCTCCCACAGGCACATCAACTGCAAGCAGAATGGAGGCAAAAGGCAGAAGAAAGAGAAAAATCAATCCAAGGGTTGACAAGATTAAACTGGGACTCTTACTAGAAATACTTAGTGAAACCACACAGTCAGCACAGTGCGCTTAATTGTATCATCAATTCTACTGAGAAGATTGCGCCTACACTTGCCGATTTTGTCTTTTCAGGACAGTTGAAATCTGAAGTCGGTCAACCACATCTTCTCAAAACAATGCTAGATGCCTGCAAGTTTAAAGATCAAGTTCATAAATAGTTAGTTAATAGTCTTTATTTTTAGATTTAGTTTTAATTTTAATGTATTTTAGCCTAGGAAAAGGACGGTCATTAAACCGAATCCTTAATTTTTTGTAATAGACTATTTTTAGATTTAGCTAAGTAGTATTTAAACCCTTCTCATGCATTTAGAGAAGGGTCCTGGATTTTAATATTTTTGACTTGGAGATTACATTTATGTACTCCACTGGCTTAATATATTTTTTTGAAAGGATCACATCTGTTGATTTTATGCGGAATTATCTTTGAAGTGTTGCATTTCTATACCTTGGAATTTGATTTTGCATCAGAGTTACTGGATTAGAGTATCAGATTTCATTTGAAAGCTTTCAAGATGAATAAGGTATTTCTATCTGTTCACTGTTGATTTCTTTTGTCTTATGATATTCGCTTTAAAATTGCTATCATTTATATATATTTGGTTTTCACAACGTTTCTTTATATATATCATTTCTGAGTATAATTGAAATGTTATCTTTCATAAGTATATATAGATGATATATAATGATGAATGCAATATGCTAATATAACTCTGTTTAATTTCTTAAACAGAGTTATCTTTATTTGTTACTGCACAATTTCAATTAAACTTTAATACATTTTTATGGTTATTGTTAAATTGGAATAATTTTAAGTTGTATTCACATATGATTGCCCGGGTTAGTTTTAGAATTTCTTTACCAGTATTTAGTTTAAATTAGATAGTTTTATTTCAGTCAATTTAGTCCCATTTTCACTCATCCAAATCAACCCATCACCAACCCATTAGTTATAAGGAAACTGGTCATTTAAATCCAATCGGAGCCACCATACCAAACAGAAAAGGAGCTGTCCTAAGGTCCCGACCAGGTGGTTTTCCCCAATGTTTGAAGCAGAGATTTTCTAGGCTTCAACAA
>JAXQQM020069019.1:0-76956 GCA_034641835.2 Pinus albicaulis | reverse complement strand
TGCACTTTAAATAAGAAAACTAAATTTCTTTTATCCAAAATTTAAAATGACACACCAATTAAAGTACCTAACAAATAATATCAAATCATTCCATGGGCATTTTCTACATCAATCATGTAATTCAAAGTTTATAAAAGTTTGCTTTACTTTTGAGCCAAAATTTATTGAATTTTATAAATATCTAAATGAATCTCAACTTGGTTTATGGAGACATTGATTTTTATTTTTTAAAACATTAAATCATCATTTATGTTCTCATAAGAAATAACAAACCTAATTTAACAACTCTACTTCCCAAGTTTAGACTAATAAATGTGGGTGTCTACTAGAGACAAGAAAAATATAGTTTTATTATAAATATTAAAAAAAGCAATTCTTGATAAAAACGACACTAGGCGGAGCTGAAATCAACCAACCACATTGTGTCTCTAATGTCTAAATAATCTAGTAAGAAAAGACAGATTACATGCATTTGTTCAAATTTTGGAGAGTTTTTGTACAAACATTACACGAGTGACGTGAGTCTGCAGAACCATAGACATCCAATAAGTCAAAAATAACGACTCATGTTCGTATAAGTTCAACATTCGTCAAGGTTTTGATATACTCCAAAGTCCTCGAGTTGAGTTGAATGTCGCTCTATTAGAAAACCCAACGCTCCACCTAAAAACTTGAATTCGTTTTGTACCACAGGAATATGTAAACTAAAAACTTGAATTCGTTTTATACCAAAGGAATATGAAAATGTAAATGTAAATTTAAATGTAGAGGAATATGTTTGTTCGATGGTTGTTGTTTTGAATATCTTCATCATTTATCGATTTACACTATGATGTTCCCTCATAAATCTCGAAATTTGATCCAAATTGAAGAGTTGAGTGCTTCTATCCAAATTGAAGAGATGATCTTGCAGAAATCATCTAATCTTTTAAACTGAAGCAACCAAACAATCAACATTTTGAAATTTAATAGTGAAAATAATAGAATTTCTATGGGGCTCTTGAAATCGAGCTCTGAGGTTAACCTAAAATTAGTAAATAGTGTGTAATCTCTATTTATTTATTTATTTATTTATTCAGTTCATTTGTAAAAAAAATGAACAAATAAACCTCGTTAGTTTTTACAAATAAAACTCCAAAATAAATTCAAATTCAAATGGATTATAACTACCACATTCAATTCCCCAAAACATAAATAAAGGATTATAGTTTTTGAACATTACCAATTTAGCCCTAATAATATCGTTGCCATGAAGACTATTTTTCGCAAGCCTCTTAGTTATAATCAGTCGTAATCAATACTTCTTGCCTCTGCTAAAACAACCCATTTGGAAAGAGAATGAACGAATAGAATATGTGGGTACCCTTCTTTGAGAAGTGGGGCCATGTAAGGGGAATTGTATATACCATTATATTTCTATATGATCTCATCACCATTATAATTTACTCCCATTACATGATAAACAGATATCTGTGGGTCACGGAAATATGAGGAATAGAAAACATCTTATTGTAGGGTGAAAGAGATTTTGGCCGAGAGGGAGAAATTTAACAGAAGTTGTTGCATAACTGCGCCACATTTATGAGAACATTAAGGCCATAATTGTGCCACATTTATGAGAATGGTAGAGCACCTTACTTTTTCCTTATACTTCTATGTCGTGGTCTATACGATTAATCATGCATACATTTCAGAATGTAAACAAACATTTTTTTTCACAAGTTTTACAATGTAAACAACTACTCATTATCAGAGGCACATTTTACATTAAAATTTTAATTTCATTTTTTCTCATCTTCATAGATGAAAATAAATTAGAGGCACAATAAATTTTTAATGACAATTTGGTAAAAAAAATAATTTAAACTGAGTTTAAACACTTGATTTATATATGCAAGAAAGTTATGATTTAGAGTAATAATGAAAAGAATATATTAGATTAATTAGAAAAAAATTAAAATAGTCAATTCCAATAGAGAAACACTTATCTACTATATTAATTATATATAATTAATGTAAATTTGATCAATAGACATAAATAAGTAAAGTAGTATATTATATTTCACTACATATTAAAATAAATAATAATAATTAAGTATAATTATATATGATTAATGTTAAAAATTATTACAAATATAACTATAATTTAATAAAAAATTATAACACACTTATTTAAAATACACGGATAAGAAATATATAAACCATGAAGAAACCTAATGGATGCCTGACGTAAGTATATATAAAATGAGAGAAATAGAATAATAGTATCCACCAATGAGATATCAAGATAACACTTGGGAACTATAAGAATAAAATCGTTAATAAAAGTAAAAGGTTTTATAAATTTTAAATTGATTTATAAAAATTAATTTTTAAAATTTTAAATTATTTATAAAAAAACAAAAATTAAATACATTTTGACATGATGACTTATTATAAATTTATAATAGAAAGGATGTTGCTAATTAATACCATCTAGTTTATATATTATTAATTTTCATAATTTAATTGAACATCCAAATTTCTTTGTATATAGAAATTACAAAAAAATTAATATTGGTTTTTATTATATTTAAATACAAATGAATATATAATTTTTTATTTTTTTTAATTTTTAATTTATTTTATTCAAAATTTTAAACGTATATCTGTTTAATAATTAAATAAATTTAATTCATTAAAAATAATTATTAAATAAATTTAATTTATTGAAAATGATTATGAAATATTAATAGTTTTCCAAATATTACCAACAAAATCAAGAATATCTATTTGAGTAAAGACTCGTCATGTAAGATAATTGTTTAAAAACTTTATAATATGTTCAGGATATTAGAATAAGAGAGAAAAAATAAATCATATTATTAATATTTTATTTTACATATTGTATATAACCTTTGTATATTTTTATATTTTTTGTGATAGCTTTGTTATTGAATGTAAAAACTACTATATCGACAATTGTGTAAGACTCGTATTGATTTATTTGGAATTGGATTTCATTTTATTTTCAATTATTTTCGATCAGAGTTTAACATCAAACCTAATAAAAACTAAACTTTACTAAATAAATTAATTTACAATTCACAAATGAAAAAAGCTCCATTAATAAAAATCTTCTCACAAATAAGGCAGATCTAAAAATAGTTGTGAAAGAAGAACTCTGTGAAACAGCAACCACATGTGAAGTGGAATTAAAAAGTAAAAAAAAACATAAAAACATAAAATCAGATTCATCCATTTAAAAACTGAGTTGTTAATATGATATTTTGGGTAAAGAACAAACTTGTACAGGTCTGAGGAAAGCTATGAGAATACCCTATGGAATGAAATTATTTCCAAAATACAATAAAATCATGTTAAGCTGAGTGGCTCTGGGTGATATGATATTTTGCATAAAGACCAAACTCGTACACACCGTCTGTTAGCGTCGTTTCATTGCAGTGAGCGTTACTAACCCAGGGATTGCTAATTAAATAACTGGTTTAAATAGGTTTGTGTATACAGAAGCTGTATATACTAATCATTGAATAATTGACTTTTTAAAATTTAAAATTGTTAAAATTTAAAAGTGCGTATATATAGCCTCCGCTCAGCTGCTTATGTTGAGCTATCGCTAATGGTAATCTTCACAGTCAATCTTCGATCGCCCATAGTACGTTTAATCTAGTAAAATTTCTTTTCTAAGAAAAAGAGACTTATCACTATGCATTCTACAGTAGTAGCCGTATGCACAAATATTGCAAACAAACAGACGAGGGCCAATAAGCTGGAGCTGCACACCATTAAAAAAATGGCGTCCCTGACCTTTGCCAGTCTTTTGAATAATGGTAATATTTCATTATTTTCCCTTCGATCACTGCATCATGGCATCTGCTTCCACAACCAATCCCAGATGTTTGGTTACAGGACAAGTACAGATGTACTCCTTTCATATCGAAAAAAGCGGGTTTTTTTTCCTGCGTGGGGCCTGTTGTCAAAAAGCAAGTACTGGATGGAAACTGTCTGTTCAGGGGCAGATTAACTTATTTTCTGCACCGGTGGGTCCTTTCATACGTCTGCATTCACAGACCCTAACCTCAACCTTATCTCGTCATAGAATACAATGGATTATGGCCCATATCATCAATCATTTGCGCAATCCTGTACTTTGTGTGACTCTTACGTCTCGACTCAACCAGCTAATACTCAACATGTGGCTTTGTCTGATTAAAGCAGTGCATCATCTTACGGTGGCGATTTCCTCCTCGGCGCATTTATGGGCCGACGGACTGAAAAGTATTTGTTGCCGAATAAGTATACTTAACACAGGTCTGACAAGTTTTCAGTGGACCACGTCACGTTTCTTAAATGGTACAACATTGTCATAATTGGAGATGTTAGTCAAAGACTAAAAACGGTCATTTTTGACAGATGAATTTCCAAATACCAACACTGACCAGCCCGCCATCATCTAGATCTCTTCCTTAAAAGAGAGATAAATACAACTACACGCTTATCTTTTCTGGGGATTCATTCATTTACAGTGTACTACTATACTATCCATAGTACATACAATGTTAGTAAATTCACGCAGATCGTTTCACATATATTTTTGCGTCGGAGTAAGATAATGGAACACATTCTAACCTACATTTACGTTACAATAAATATGTAATTCTATTCAATAATAGATTTATAAATGCTATCAAGTTCATGCATTTAAATTTTTCAATATGGTTGAATATACGTGCTTATATTTCAAAAATGGTTGAATATATGTGCTTATGCAATTTCAACTGATTTTATCATTAGAAATTTGAGTTTTATTGTGAGTTAAGTGTTTTATATTTTTATTTTTTAATAAAAAATTGAGATAATAACTTGAGTACAATTATTAATTATAGCTGTATTTTTAATATATAAATATATTCATGGAGTTTATGTTGGAAAGGCAGAGGAGGAAAAGCACAAATTCACACAAAAAATAAACTTCTATTCATAAATTTTTCTCACATTATATAAAAACCATACTTATTAAATATGGAATTGTGAAAACTCACTTGCCTCTGACTAACTACTTTATGCAAACTCACACTAAATTATACTCGACTCGTCTCAACTCAACTCAATTCGTCTCTTCATGCATCACATGCATAGAGGAGTAATTAGCTATTTAGCAGGTCGCGACAGCTAACCTTAGATGCTCTAACTCTGCTTGGTGCCTCCATTTCTTTTGGCACCATGGTTTGTAGTCATGGAGGTCGACTATGGAGTTACTTTGGTCACTATTATTTGTCGTGTTGTTGTCTGGCCACTTTGCAAAGTTGAGGGGGTGTGGTTATTGTCGTTTGTTTACTGCTCGACCCTCACTTTGTGCCTTTCTTGTCATGTTTTTGGGCGTCACCACATGGAGAGGGCTTCTTCTGGGTTGGGTTATGTTTTGTTCTGGCAATCTTCTTCATTGCCATGGCTCTCAACATCATTTAGGTTGGACTTTTTGGAGCTGTCGCACATCTTCCCCTTCGCATCCCACCTCAAGTCTCTTCCATGGTCATCGTTGCGGTTCCTTGCAAGGCTCTCTATTGTTGGATCCCACTAGGCTTTGAGGCATTTCTCTTTCTACTGAGGCCTCGTAAAATATCGCCATATTGTATTAATTGGAAGGTTTCCTGATGTTGTATGGCGTGGGTCTCGTGCTCAATTTTTTTCCTTTTATGATTTATTGGTTTGTTGGTTGGTTGTTGTGTTGTATATTTTTTCTCCCTATACTGGTTTTTTATGGGGCCCGCGAACCTTGCATATATTTTATTTCTTAGTTATATTTTCAAGGGGCCTACATGCTCTGCCTTATTGTTT
Organism: Pinus albicaulis; assembly: GCA_034641835.2. Lineage (NCBI taxonomy): Eukaryota > Viridiplantae > Streptophyta > Pinopsida > Pinales > Pinaceae > Pinus > Pinus albicaulis. The sequence goes on along the minus strand of JAXQQM020069019.1, from coordinate 71,118 downwards.
GATCGAGTCAGCTTACCCTGGATTTTGTATGCTTTGTGGTATGAGAATTATTAACCCTAGGGTTTTACTCCCTACTACTTCTTTGACAAATATTTTCTTAAAAATCTCGCACACCCATGGTGTGTCTACATAATGTAATTTTTATTCCCTGTATACATAATAAAAATTAAGGGTTTCTTTCTGTCGAAAAAAATATATAAATAAATTCATTTCCAAAAATTTATTGAAACATTTAAATTTTAAAAACACATAGTTTAAATTTTCAATTTAAACAAATTCTCATATAATAAATTTACAATTTCAACAAATCGTCGCAAAATTTTAGACAAAATTAACTAAAAACATATATTGAAACAAAAAATGAAAATAAGAAAAGTAATAAACTAAAAAAGCATACATATATAAAATCATAATGAAAAAAAGTACATGAAGTACAACTTGGAATATAAACTTATAGCAGGCCCCTTCAGTGGCTTGCTTTGATAAGCCCGAGATTCTCCCTTTGTATGGTGGTGGCCCTTGCTTTACTTGTTCCACTCAATTTTTACTTTCCAAAGTCGTGTGCGAAAACAAAAATCCACACACGAAAACTCCAAAGCCCTCGGCAGAAGACACTTTCCTTGTTCAAATAACTCTCAAACCCAGCGTATTATGTGGCACATTTTCTATTTAAATCTGACTCCATACAAACATACAACAAGTTTAAACTTTTATAATTATTTCCACAACTTTCTATATAGTTCCCCTCCTTTATATATATGTTATAAATGTGAACCCTACATGCACGTAAGAAAAATCCAATAGCATTCTTTTATTAGAGAATTACCTCCACACCTTATACGACTATTAAGGGATCCACACCAAGAGGTTGGGTTCAATATCCTAACTTAAATGTCAAAGGTTGGATTTTTATTTTTACATAGGAGGCGTTCTCTTTGTTGGCTTTGGGTGGGCAAACACTGTTCACCCCAGCCAATAAGAGAGCTTGAATATCACCCTTCCTACCAATGAGATTTTGACATGTGTTTGTCCCTCCAACCAATATAAATTTGAAATTTGTCATCTCTGTCAGCTTGTCAACTCTGTCATCTTGTCAACTTGACTTCTGTCAGCTTGCGTGTGCCTCCGACGTTCTCTTTGCATGGTTGTGCAAATGATAGTTATTTTTTTTCCAATGGCTCATCTCCCTTCTACATGCCTACCCCAAGATATCCAAAATCCGATCCACCAACTGCATATTTGATCACTTTTCAAACTGACTGTCGTGACTCCTGCGAAGGCTCAATAAGTCACCGTGGCCTTAGCCTGACTATCTTGAAGGAGGTCAGAAATTCGTACTCCCTTAGAGCTCGTCGGACACAAATGAGCCGAAGTCAAACTCTTGGTTGTTCGATTGTTAACCAATTATTTTAAGGACATGTGCCGATATGATTTTATGTGATAGCCACGGTCATGTTTCCATCTATGAAACACACTTTAAATATTTTATGTACACATTTGTCAATTGATGTTGAGTAAAGGGACATAGATTCCAGAGGCATAGGTTGGGTAGGTTGCTTGTGTGGATGGGTTGAGTTGCTTGCTGAAGGAAATATGGATTGCTTATGACAACCATTAAAGGTTGGTTGGTGTATTTTCAATTGTTTGGTATTTTCGGAATTTATGGTTGTAAGATAAGTATGCAGATCTATCCTTGATTTGGGAAAATTTACAAGGAAAATGGATAAGAAATAAAAAAATAAAAAGATAGTTTGTCAATTGGTTGTTGTGCTGGTCACCCACCACAACAAGCGAACCAACAGAAAAATATGATAATTGTTGGGAAAGTGGAACCTTCTCATTTTGCTAGCAAAATTACGACACGTATAGGTCACTGTTAATAAAAATAAGGCAAGGAATGAGGAAAAAAGAAGAAGAAAGGAGTGTGCACATATCAACAAGCTAGTGGGTAGAAACCATTTCCTGGTTAGCAAGAATAAGGAAGAAAACATTCCAGGTGTGGAGAGTTTTCCTCTTGAATCCCCATGACCCAGAAGGTGGAGATGGTGTTTCTCAGAAATTCCTAAGGGTTGGGGTGGAAGAAATAATCTTGGAAGAATTCTGAAGTATCCTTGTTATGTAATGTTTCAGTTTTGGTTATGGAGTCCCTAAATCGAGGCGGAACCGCAATGTCTCTATGCACTAGGTGATTACAACACAGTTGGAGGGAGGAGATCGTAGAATATCGGGTCATGGAACAACTCCGAGTTGTGTTTAAATGCTTGAGTGAGACCCCTTAGACTCTAGATAGTTGCAAGTGAGACTTGGTTGTAGCTATCTAAGGTTGGGTGGAGAGTCATAGTCTCTGAATCGGTTTCCCAAGAATTCACAGATAAGTGGTTTCTTCATGTATTCCACTAAAATTTATTAAATAAATACTCAATAATGTTGAATATATACTTGTATTAAGTTACTTACATGTGTGACTAGTATGATGAGGATGTTGTCATAGAGATGTTGGAACAGAGAATGTGTTAGCTTGGTTATGTTCCATACATGGAAAATTTTATTGTTGGGGTAATTGCAATTTCTATGTGGAATTTTTTTTTTTTTATAAGCTTGGTAGTTCCATATTTTTTCATTAGTACATAAAATCATGTTACATCCGCATGCAAATCGGCAGGTGGCCTCAACTTTCCTTGAGGGAAACCAAGTCTATTGGACACCTAACAATGTGATAAGAAATCTAGTAGAAAAAAATAAATAATGTATCCAACCAAGATAGATATTTCTAATTGTCTTTAAACTTACTATATTCTAGATACTTGAAAACATATCTATCAACGTACTGAAATTTAAAGTCTTCCTGCATACAGAAAATGAAAAACTAAGGAAACAACTATCAAACTAATCATCATGATCAACAGACTCATGCTCCACTGTAGGTTGGTCATTAGCAATGGAACCCGGAAGCTATGTTTGTGTAATACAAGGGATATGCTCTTAAAATAACCATAGTCTTCCATCATGCTTTTGCTACTGGAACTGAATCTTTTGAAACTCTTTTTTGTAATTAGGAAATTCGTACATTGTTACTTACATACCCACTCATATTTTCTCAAAATATTTTGGCGGAATACTTTCAATTGACCAATACAAGAAAAAAATTTGTTTGAATTGTGTGGTTTGGTCTCGGGTGTGCCCTAAAATCCAACACCAGAACCCTCCAGTCTTCCACATCTATTTCAAACGTGCATACCTTCCTGTTCAGGTCGTCTTCTCATTCTTCCATTAACTGTCGAATTAATTCTAACATTCCCTCATGATAATTCATGGCTGCATCATTTATGATGCTTGAAACTGGCTTACGACCCCAAGTTTTTCCCAAAAGAGCTCGGTTGACAGGGCGTCAGAGATCCCGTGGTCCTTTTGGCATGATCCCTTGAGCTTGGGCCTCTATTCCCCCTCACTACAGTTGACCGAGAAATCTTCCTGTACCTACACTTTGTGGGATAAACTTAAACCAAACTTATAATTGGCGCAAGTGGTAGCCTGAGACCATAAGCACTCAGATTCCAGGAAGCACTACCACACCACACACCTTCCAGAGAAGATACATGAGCCAACTATTTCTAGAGTGAAAGCCAAGGGATCATCTCAATCCTTCTCCACTGTCGACTACCAATATATACCAACAAAAATAGAAACACGACCCCCATTAACCAAATAGTGCACCTCATCCTCACAAGGATTCGACATACAATATTATCGACTAGCACAACTTGGGCACAGTAATTGGGTCAATTACCCTCAGAAACAAAAATAGGTGCCACAGTAGCAGCAGAGAGAAACCACAAATACGTAACCCACAAAAACGTAACCTAATCACATAACAAAGACTTAAACTACATAAACGTAACCCAGTCACATACTATAGATGTAACCCAGTCACAATCGAGAGATGAAGCCCACATAGACGTAAACTAGAGAAACCACTAAGGCTTAACCTAGTAACATACTCCCATTATAATAACTCCCTTTGGGAACAAGGTCGTGACAGAGAATACTCATAGAGACATAACTAAAAAACAAACTCCCAATGATATAACCCCATTCTAGAGAGAAAATTTCCAAAAATTATAGACAAGGATAAAAATAAAATACTTTAAGACATCTCGCAAATCCCATATAGGCACATGCAAATACATAGATCCCACTATCCTCTGAGACCTTAATGATTCAAAACCATACATGCCCCAGTCCAGAAAACTATACGACCGATGCATGGGGTAATTATAAAAAGATCAGGACACATACTTCATTACCAGTGTGAGGAGAAGTCGAGACGTGAGCCACTTCTCGAGCTGATTTCCCAGCAATGCCTGCACCAACACACCTTGATAGGAAACTCGCGTTAACTAGAAGAATGCCAACCTTACACCCATAAAATCTCATAAACTTCTCAAAACTATTGCTTCTGCCACCTTCAGCATTAGAATTTACTCCTCACATGCATAGAGCTACCACTCCACATGCCTCGAGCATGTGGCGAGTGGCGAGGAGGTGCCTTGAAAATACCCCCATTAAACAACCTTAATTATGTTTCCAACGAGCTCACACCCCAAACTGGGGTTACATGCGCAAATTATTTTCTAACGATTACTTGTATTTTATAGGGGCACCAATAGAAGTTATTCACCTTTTGGCCTTGGCTGGATGTCTAGATCATATAAATAATTATCCTTAATGCAATTTAATATTCATTCCTCATATGAAATCCTATTTATATCATGGCATGGTACGCATACTCTTATGGAATTGAACATGCCTTAAATATGACCCTTGTTGTTGTTAATGTTGGACTGATGATCTATAATCTCCTGCCATTACTGAAATTGTGTCAAGCAGAGCATTGAATATGCATGTTTACATCATTGAGCTCAATCCATTATGGATGCATAGGAAAATACATCGATGGCGCAAGTGTGTAGCTTACATATTTGTGGGAAACTTTGTCTACCCAAACATAAATTAAGCACATGTTATCACAATATTATTCTTACTTTCTATGAGGTCTTTTTCAGTTGAATAAGGAACATTAGATATTGTGGAATGTGTACCTTTTAGGTGCCAAGGTTGAGCATTGTTGTAGTTTACGGGTGAGATTGCATGGAATAGTGGTAGTCTCTATGACTAATATCAGATGTGAGCACAATGGCATGGTAATGAATAAAGGTAGTCTCTACGAATAATATCAGATGTGAGCATAATGGCATGGTAATGAATTATTTATAAAACCCATGGGTTCTCATTCCATAGTCATCGCCGAACTCAGCTTCAGTCAATTTAACCTACCAGACCCAAGTGGGGACTGCTTAATATAAAGTCAACATAATTATCATGAGATTTAGTTGTAATGGGATGATGATCATTCTCGTGTTAACAAAGAATAACTTCAACCTATTTTGACAATACGAGCCTAGGGAAGGACTGTGAAAATTGGTCTACAATAGTCTTGTTGGTAACCTCTCGGAACAAGAGATTATTGTGCCAAGTGGAATGTGTCGGTCGTGTGTATAAATGTATTTTTCAATGAGTGTGGAAGTGTCATAGACATTACATGGGTTTTACGTGGAAGTATTAATCAATACCCTTATCGATAGAATACATCCCCGTTCCACCAGTGACGTGGAATTGTTTCACTCGAGAGTCATATGTCTCATGCAACTACAAACAAAAATTGAGGATAAATCAAGGATATGGACGACAGTTTCGTTAGTCGTTAACTTCATTGGACTATAAGCGAGTGGATGGTGGAACTATCAAGAATGAACTTTGATGGATGAAAGGGGTGTAGATGGTGGATCTGTCAGGTGTGAAATCTATTGGAGTAGAAAGGAATGGACGGTGAATCTATCCGTCGTGAGCATTGTGGCTGTCAAAATAAGAAAATACGAGGTTTGGCGGCCATACATTGTTATGCATATACATATATAATATATCAGTTGGTCTGTCAATATAGAAAGTAATGACGTCTGATGTATGCGTTAGGGAAGATAAAGAATGACCCTGTATGGCATGTAGTGCATGAAAAATTCATCTGCATAACTAAGATATCACATGGTGTAGAAGTAACTGTCGAAGAACCACGTTTGAATGAAAAATTTCATAGGACCATCAAAGAACAATGAACCCAAGTGTGAGTCTCATTATTCATGTATAAGGAAATGGAAGTAACAACGTTGGTTAAAAATCCATGTAAAATAAAATATAAGACCAAGGTCATGGGACACATATTCCAAGTTGAATGTTTGGAAAAACATCCTAGTGGGTATCACTTTGGTTTATTATAGGCTAAATGAAATTGGAAAAGGAAATGGAAAAGGTTTTGGAAAGGTATGAGGCATTATTTGGCATTTATTGCTGTAAATAAAGGAAAATAAGATAAAAGGGAGGTGAAAGGTTACGGGTTGAATGTGAGGAGGAAAATGAAGGAAAATTATGGAAATTGAAGAAAATGCCTCATTGATAAAAAATTCTTTTGAGGATCAGTGGGAAAGTTTTTTCTCAGTTATGGCTCTCATTATATTCTCTCTATCTCATACTCTTGGATACTTAGAGTTTTCTTGGAGCACTCTTAGAGGAGTGTGGCATACTTTGGATTTGGAGTAAGAAGGCAAAGGAAAGGCAGGAAAGCACAAGAGGAGATCGAGATCAATGACTACAGATGGATTTATTTGTAGGTATCGACTTGCATGTATGTCTTCCTTGCTAGTTTTGGCATGCATGTGGTTTCTTGGTCATGATCCGTCATTCACAATGAGGATTTTATTGATTAACAATGGATTTTCCTAGCCTTGCATTTCCTGGATAACCATGGTGTTGTGGGTTCATTTCATTACATTTTTTTTGGTTGATTTTCATGTGCTTTTGGTTGTGGGTTGAGTTATTAGTTCCCGAAAGCCTTGGTTGGAAAAACACTCTGGAATCCCTATAAAAACTTGGGTTTAGTTACTAGTCCTGGAAGCCTTAGTTGGAAAAATGCTCTGGAAGCTTTAGGTTGGTTGAGTTACTGGTCCTGGGAGCCCTGGTTAGACAAAATCTCTAGAAGCTTGGTGGAAACTGTGGGTTGTGTTACTATTCCTGGAAGCCATGGTTGGAACAAACGCTCTAGAGCCCTAGAAAATCTTGGGTTGATACCAATCCATGATGGTTGTGATGTACGACCGGGAGGTGGAATCACTGGTTGAGGGCTGAGGTGATTTGGCCTCTGGAAGCCTTAATTTGGTTTCGATGGATCTTTTTTATGAGATACCACATTCATGCTTGAAATATGGCATGGGGGTGAGTGGATAAATAGTGATTTGGCCCATCCATATCTATGGTCGGGTGGAACTTGGAAGTCCGAGAATTGCTGGAATTTTGGTTATGTAAATAAGAGTTAGTTTCCCCTTGTATTGATGGGTAAATATGCTTGTTGTTATGTGGCTTGTATGGTTTTTATGTGCTTTTCATTTCTATTTCTTATATGCTAGTTATGACTGAGTTTTATCATGGTGATGAAGTATGGCTCTCATCATGTTTTAATTCGTAATTGAATGAAAAATGTATCTATCCTAAATAGACAATAATGTAGTTAATGTGGTGAAGTGAAATTCTTCTTAGCAATTCTTAGATAAGTATGAGACCCCCATGCTCAGATATCTCATTTAAACCTATAGATTACATATTTGTGATGTGTTTGACAAAATGACTGTCATGGCTAGTAGGGGTCCAATCAAGTTGTTGTCCGAATTTTTGTTTGTGCACCATTTTTTCATTATTACATTTCATTTTTGAACTTGTCTTTGAGTTCTGGGTAGTGATTTGGGCTCTCAGGCTGAAAAAGTGGCTCAAATCCTGGGGATGCTGACATATGTATGTAGGAAAAAGTCCCTAGACGCACACATGCCTATGTTGTGGGAGCATCCAGAGCCTCCTAGATGCACCCATTCCTATACTGTGGGAGATTTAGGGCTTTAATGGTCTAAAACCTTAGTGGGACCGAGGGGCTAGTTACCTGACTAGTTGTGTTGGCTCTTGGGAGTTATGTTGCTGATGTGCAAGGCTTTTTTGATGTGTTTCTGTCGATTCCACTTCCTTAATGTCACCTAGGACGTTGAATCAGATCATAGTAACTCTTTGTCACGTGTTTATCGTCGTTGGCCAGTTACTTTGGTAGATGTGGGAGGAGGGTGTTACAATGGAAATGGTAGTCGATAAAGCAAACAATAAAAAAGAATTATATAATATAAAATTCTACACAAGGAATTTGTGGTAGGGAACGATGTCACTTGAAGTCAACCTTCATCTATACATTGACCACATGAGTCGATGTGCTTGTTTACAGAGGGATAACTTGAGCTTCCATATACCATCAACCTCTCTCTTTCATTGGTAGCCATTGGATAAATGCATGGGAACATTGAAAATTGTAGGTCAGAATGCCATGGTAACTAACCACTACATTGTACACACATGTTGACGTCTATCATATTCACTTACACCTATGAGCGTACGACCACCTCACGGTTGTTAGTGCAAGACTATTGGTGGAATGAGATTTTCTTTGTAAAATGGGTGTCGATAGGTGTTTTCCCCTCCAACATACACACACACATACACACACCTACCTTGTTGGCATAATGCACGTTGGAGTCAATCCATAAGAGGTAGCCATTAAAGCTAACACCTTGGTGATTTAATTTTGGAGGTATGTGTGTGTGTGTGCAGTGTCGATGATGAAAAGGGTTCATTATCAATAGTTATAAATAAAATAGATAGGCATTGATAGATAAGAAAATTGATAAACAATTTTTTTTTTTTATCCAATTTATCTAACTATACAAGGGAAATTGGTTAATTTAGTGGACACTTCACTAAGGAAAGTGGGGAATTTACATTTTTTTATAGACTTAGCCCACTCCTTTGACTATCATCAACAAGCGGATGACCTCATTTTGACGCTACTCACCATTTTCTTGTATTGTAGACTCTCACGTTGCATGTTATTTACAAGTGAATTCGATTTGGAGCTAACGTTCACTATATTTGGAGACCAAACATGAATGTTCTAGATTTATTATCACCCAGTGCCCTTTATTATATGTCGCTATCCCGAGAACATACACGGTCCTTTTCCTTTCCCAGGTTGAGGCTTGGTGCTTGAAAAAGCGTTGTGTGGTCCCTAAAACCCACTCTTTCATAGTGACAATGCTAATGCATGGACCAATTATCATGGAAGCCTTAGTTGATCTTTCCCTTCTTGATTGGATAATGACCATACACAAGTGTTTAACAAGAGTCGAATCAGACCCTTCATTTTATTCCCTTTCTCTGATTGTAACAACCTCGGTTAAAAATCCATGTAATATATATATATATATATATATATATATATATATATATATATATATATATAAGACCAAGGTCATGGAACATGTATTCCAAGTTGAATGGTGGGGAAAACATCATAGTGGGTGCTCATTTTGGTTACTATGGCTAAAGGAAATTAGCAAAGGCAATGGAAAAGACTTTGGAAAGGCATGAGGCATTAATTTACATTTTATTTATGAAAATAAAATAAAATAGGAGAAAAGGAAGGTGAAATATCACAGGATGCATGAGGAGGAAAATGAAGGAAAATAACGGAAAATGAAGAAAATTGAGGCCTCATTGATAAAAAGGCTTCTAAGGATCAATTGGAAAGTTGTTGGCTCAAGCTTTTGTTCACACTTATGGTTCTCATTCTATTCTCTCTCTCTCCCATACTCTTGGATACTTGAAGTTTTCTTGGAACACTCTTGGAGGAGTGTTGCATACTTTGGATTGGAGCAAGAAGGAAAATTAAAGGAAGGAAAGCACAAGAGGACATCATGATCAATGACTACAACTGGATTGCTTTGCAGGTATGAGTTGCATGTATGGTTTCTGTGCTAGTTTTGGCATGCTTGGAACATGCATGTGGTTTTGTGGTTATGAACTGTCATTGGCATGCGGGATTTCCTGGATTGACAGTGGATTTTCATAGCCTTTCCATTTCCTGGATAGCCATAGTGCTTTTGGTTCATTTCATTGTTGTTTTTATCTTTGGTTCTCATTATTCCTTTAGTTGTCGGTTGAGTTACTAGCTCTAGGATCCTTGGTTGGACAAATGCTCTGGAGCTCGATGGAAAGCTATTGGGTTGAGTTACTAGTTCTCGAGCCTTGGTTGGACAAACACTCTGGAGCTCCATGTGGGTTTAGTTACTAGTCCTGGAAGCCCTAGTTGGACAAGCGCTCTGGAAGCTCTAAACTAGGGTTGAGTTACTAGTCCTGGAAGCCATGGTTGGAACAAACACTCGGGAGTCTTGGAACATATTGGGTAAAGACCAATATGTGATGGTTGTGATGTTCAACCGTGAGGTGGAATCATTGGTTGAGGGTTGAGGTGGTTTGGCCTCTGGAAGCCCCGGTTTAGTTTTGATGGATTAGGTTTATGAGATCCCACGTTCATGCCTGGAAAATTGCATGGGGGTGACTGGATGAAGAGATATTTTGCTGAGCAATGTCTATGGTTGGGTGGAATGTGGAAGTCTCAGACTTGGTTGCAATTTTATTATGGAAATAAGAGCTCTTTTCCCCTTGCATTGATGGGTAAATATGCTTATTATTCTATGGATGATATGGTTATTATGTGCTGGTTATTTCTATTTCTTATATGTTGGTTATTACTGAGTTTATGATGGTGATGAAGTATGACTCTCATCATGTTTTTATTGATAAATGATTGAACAATGTATCTATGTCTAAATAGACTATAATGTAGTTAATGTGATGTAGTAACAAATGTTCTTAATGATTCTGAGATAAGTATGAGACCCCTATGCTCAAATCTATTATTTAAACCTATATATTACAAATTTGTGACATGTTTGACGAAATTCCTGTCATGGCTAGTAGGGGTCTAGTCAGGTCCTTATTCGAATGTTTGCTTGTGCACCATTGTTTCATTATTTTAATTCATTCCTGAACATTTCATTGAGTTCTAGGAAATGACTTGAGCTCCAGGCCTGAAAAAGTGCCTTAAATCCTGCGAACGTATCAACATGTCAACCCAATTTAGTCCCTAGACGCAAACATGTAGGTTTGTGTGTGCATCCAGAACCTCCCAAACGCAAGCATGTAGGCCTATGTGTGCGTATGGGTGTCAAGTGAGTTAAAAACTCAGTGGGACCCGGGGGTTAGGTACTTGAGTGGTAGAGATGCCTCCTGAGAGTTTTTTTGTTGATGTGGAAGGTCTGTTTGGTATGTTTATGTCGATTCCACTTCCTTAAGGTCATATAGAAGGTTGAACCTGATCATAGTATCCTCTCGTCACATGTTTACCTTCGTTGGTCGATTACTTTGGTAAATATGGGAGGAGGGTGTTACACTCATGTATTTACTAAGATGGAATTAAGGGTCTATTTAGCTAATCTCAAACTGGCCGAGCCTCGTTTAAAAAGAGACCATGTAAATAAATTATGCACAGATTAATTCTTAATCTAAGAATATGTACAAAGAGATTTACAAACCTCCTGTCTGAACCATTTCTTGAAATGCACTAGGGAGTTGCCTCCCTTGTCCTACACACATAACTTATGTACACTAACTCTCAGAAAAATATCTTTACAGAAAAAAAGGATTTGGAAAACTACCCAACACTCTCAAACTACCTAACAAATAATCTTACACTTGCTATCTTTACATAAGCCGAACTAGGAAAAATATCCCAATAGTTCCAAATAATTTAGAATTAAAAGACATGGTCTTACATCAAATTCTCCCGATTTCCAATTTATATAAAATAAATGAAATTTACATGACGCTTTGGGTCTTAAACATAATGGTGTCTTCCTAGAGTGATGCCCCTACATCATAAATTTGGAAATATATGTATTGGGGTTTTAAGTCATTGATATCTCATAACTTTTTACACAGTTAATAACCATTTAAAAATTATATAATCTTTATATATAAAAATATTTAATTAATAAAAAAAAATCTAATATAATTAAAAAAATATATCTATAACATATATTCATACTACAAGGTTCATAACTATTTATTCAATTTGTATTGTCATTATTTATTAGATTTTATGGTTAATAACTTAGTAACCATTTAACAATTAATTCATGAACATTTATAGTCATGATTGAGAACTTGTATCCAATTCATTTTATTAGTATATATATTTAATTTTATTTATGTAAAACTCTCTTTTCCTTATCAAATTAAACTTAAATCTTTAAAATCTATTTTTACGCAGTAAGGTCTTATTTGAAAAAAACTCCCCTAGATGCCACTATGTCCATGTTTGAGTCATTGGATCAAATGTTAGACGATTGAAATGTTTTAGGCCATTAGATCCACAAGTTAATAGTTTTTTATATGTTTTTTATAATGTTATTTATTTTCTTTTTAAAATGTTGTTATTAAAAATTTGTTAGATTTTAACCTCAAATTAACATTTAGACTATGTCAAATTACACAAAAATAAAAATAAAAGTAAATTAAATAGAAATAATGACATAAGTAATGAAAATCTTAACTAGGTCAAAATACAAAATAAAAATAAAAATAATAAAATAAAATAATAATAAACTATAAAAACTACCCATGGTATTCATGTGGAATGTAGTTTATTTAAAGAGGGAAATCAAGAAACTATATACATATCTTTTTTTTTTTGTAAGTTTGGTAGAACTAGATATTTACATCTTCATCAACATGTCTAGATACATCACCCGGGAAGGGAATTGAACCTATGATGAGTGCTATAACAACCCACCTCATCACTGTTTAACCAAGACCCCACGAAGAACGAAACTATATACATATCTTTAATTACCTAATTGTAGCTAGAAAATATTACATGTTTGTTACTTTGTAATCATAAACAATTTTCGTATTATATGATGTCAAACTTACTCAACCTTTTATTCTAAAATTTTAAATATAGTTTTTCACTACAAATGTTTTAGGCCATTAGACCCACAAGTAAATAGTTTTTTATATATTTTTTATAATGTTAGTTTTTTCTTTTTAATAAGTTAGATTAAATTTAAGTTTTGGTGACTTTTAAGTTGAAAGGTTGTTATTCAAAATTTGTCAGGTTTTAACTCAATTTAACATTTTGACTATGTCAAATTACACAAAAATAAAAATAGTATACAAATAAAAGTAAATTAAATAAAAATATTGACATAATGTAATGAACATTTTAAGTAGGTCAAAATACAGTATAAATAAAAAGAATAAACTAAAATAATAATGAACTATAAAAACAACACATGGTATTGACCCATGGTATTCATGTGGACTGTAATTTATTTAAAGAGAGAGTATATTCTAGTTTATAACTTGATCCAAAGTAGCTCTATTTTAATTGCATAAATGCATTGAAAACCAACCGATAGTATTTACTTCAATTGTTTTATTTCGACTTGGTGCAAGTTGACATTTACTGCTATATAATTTTTGCAACAAATTATTATGTAACAATTGTGCCAAGAAGTTTTTAAATTATTTCTCTTCATATCTTATCAGTTTATTATGTTTTTAATCAAGAAGAGGATTCGAAGTTTAAGAAGTGTATCTTAGATCCGAGCACATGATTCTATTAAAATTTATGAAACAAATTCATTTTTTACTACTTGTATGTTTACATATGTGATTTTGGAAGTGGTGATGGCTTCTTTAGACACTTGATTAGTATTATGGAAGAACTTTGAGTATATCATTAAGGATTGTGAGTAGTTCCTATAGCAGTTGCATTGCTTATAACATATTTTTATATCCTTTGTATAAGATATTGTATATAAAGTTCTAACATATTTCCCTCACACTTTACCTATATGTTGACTAGTTCATGTAGCAATTGCATTGCTTATAACAAATTTTTATATCATTTGTATAAGCTATTGTATATACAATTCATTTTCATTAGCTATTGTATATACAATTCTAACACATTTCCATAGCTGTTACCTATATGGTGACTGAGTGACGATGGCTTCTTTAGACACTTGATTAGTATTGCAGAAGAACTTTGAGTGAGTGATGATGTCTAAAGAACTTTGAGTATATCATTAAGGATTTTGAGTAGTTAATGTAACAGTTTCATTGCTTATGACATATTTTTATATCTTTTGTATAAGCTATTGTATATAAAATTACACTATGATATGGATACACATTTCCCCCAAGCTTTACTTATATGGTGATTATTGTCCATTTGTTTATATTTAGAGAAATATAATTAAGTGATTGATGGTTTTTGAACATCAAAGTTACTATGATGACCTTTTATTTAAGGATGACTCCCTAAAGTTGTCATCCTTATTGTGTCATCCTTAGTGCGAAAACCCTTTGGCCTATTGATAGTATGTGGTAGTTGTATGGATGGACTCCTTATATTGTCCTCACTGTCATAAGATTCCAACATGGTTATTTTTTTTTTATAAGTCTATATACAAGTAATACATATTATGTAGTAAGAAATTTTCTTTAATAATAACAATCACTGAAAGGGGAAATTCTCTCAATACACCCCTCTAGATATACAATGTCTCATTATATTCTTTTCATTTGGTGACACATGGAAATTCCAATACTAAAACTCTTTCACATTGTCCCTCACATTATAAGAAAGTCTATCTTGATAAGGTTTCCTACATATATTAGCCCAGTATGCAAGTTCATCATTCTCATATTATTGAATCCTAATTTTTTAATGCCTCCATAAATCAGTTATATATATATTATAGTAGTTATCACTTGAGTAATCTTTAAATTTGGCATTCAATTATTTATTAATAAATTTTTCTTACTTAGCAGGGATTACAATAATTTTGTAATCAAATAATAGGAGAAAAAATTATCACAATATAATTTATTTGAATAAATAGAAGTGTGTAAAATATTTTAATAAACCAAGTTTGGAGTTAATAAAATAAACCATAACATAAAGAACAATATCTCCTTTCAAAAATGTCTCCATATTAAAATGACATTCAATTTATTGTATACCAAGACTATTGTTCTTCATACACAATTTTTGACAAGCATGCAATTGGGGCTAGGATATGTAGATGAAATTGGAGTAAACTCTATTTTTTTAAAATAAAAATTCTCTTTATTTGAATCTATGCTAGATGGATTGTACTTGAATGTATTTAAAATATCTTATTTGAGTTACATGCTCATTTCATGTTTCTTCAGGAGGATTATTAATCACCAAATGATTTTCACCCCCAATTTCCTATTTCAATATCTATAACAAAAAAATTTTGTATGTGAACAAATTATGGTGGTTTACATATATGTTTTCACCTGCAATTGCCTATTTCAATATCTATAACAAAATTTTCTAGTTCATAACTCTTATCACCAATATCTTTAAAACCTTCACTACCTACTTCCATGCAAGAACTTATCTCTTCTAGACTACTCCCAACAAATTTTATTTGCATTCCTCCATGATGACTCCTATACCGACGTTTCTTTTGCAACATGTGATGCAATTACTAATATAGATTATAATAAAAAACTAAACTTATTTAATAATAATAAATATATAAATTTGAAAATATAAAAAAATTAATATTAAAAATTTTATATTACAAAATTATTTAAACATCTTTGTTCTTAACTATAAAATTTAAAAAAAATAATATAAAATTATCCTACAATGTATCGCTTAACAAATTATGGTATGTATTACTGACCTAATTATAGAACTCAATAAAAATAATGTAAGATAAGTGAGATATAATATAATGATAAAATAATAAGAGAATTCTACACTGCTTTATTTGTAAGTTAATTATTATTATTATTATATTAATTTAGTTTTTACGGAAGTTTTTTGAAGTCACTCCAATACGATTTAACCCTCTTAGCACAATGAATGATCGGTTGTACAAGTTAAGTTTAGTCCGCATTAGACTGTTTGTACCAGATACATGATTGTCAGCATGTCCCATGCAACCTGCAACATGGTACTGACTATTCTCCAGTTCCCACGTAACACATGGTTTAAAACTATCTCGTTGAGCTGACGTCAACCAACGTCAACTGTCTTATCCTACCCACATAATGGGGCATAGCACAGCCCAGGGCCTAATCTCTAAGTGGCGTTTTTATGGAGGATTCTATGTAATTGGGAAACTGAAATTACAATACTTCTAAAATCCGTGATTTGAACATTTTAAAAAAATTATGATGTTTAAATCAACTCAAATTATTGGAATAGCAATTTGAAGAAGTTATTGATCAGATTGGAAAAGAAGAATTTTAAACGTTGCCATATTTGGATTTTTTTTTCTTGAAATAATTATTAAAATTTGGTTTTATAAAAACGGTTGAAATTTCAAGTTTTTACTGTTGAAAAACAACTTAGTTGTTGCATTATCTATAGAATTAATGATCTGATTATATTAAGTTTTAACGCAAGTCTGTTATCTTGCCAAAAAGAATGCCGTTGTTTAGGTGGATCTCTGCGTTCATGGAGCCTTTGTGTTAATGACATATGAATAATAATATGCTTCTCCTGTTCAATCCGAATCGAGAACAGTGTTGCATGGTTGTGCAATTTACACAATGGGAAGAGGCGGCTGAGGTTAGATTTCAACGACTAATGATGAATCTGTCAACTTCTGCACATGTTTATGCAGAACGCCTGATCATTCCAATATCTCTGTAATATTGTTTCTTTATACTAATACCTGCTTTATGCTTTCAAACAACATTAATTTCGTTGAGAATGGTCTTCAAAGGAAATTGTGGAGACCTTTCGGGTACACAGCATTCTAACTTTTTTGTTTAATTAAGCGTGGAATCACGGAGACAACCTGTTCGCCTTTAGCCCATAATTCTTATGATTTGACGTCTTAAGTCAAATTGGAATAACGCATAACATGACTTTCATTTAAATTAATTATCCGGAAAACCTTTTGGCACTTTCTAATTGGTTACGTACATTAGTCTTTATCTGTGTTCAAAGTACCTTATTTCAAACCTCAACTCATCGTAAAAGCAGAGATGTTCCACAATGTACAGCAATATATATTTTTTTTCAAAAGTAACGATAAGTTAACAAACTTTGGACAAAAACTGCCGCTTTATTATGATATCGAATGCTACTTTCACACATAGTTTAGATTTCAAAGCACTTTGCTCCACGTGGATTTAGATTAGATTGGAAATTGAACATTGAAGTGAACACTGCAATATATTTAACTTCTAAAGTCAATTAGTGTAAGTCAATAGCTAATCCTTAAGTTATTTATTAGGATTTTTCAAACATTTATTGTAATTATGTCAAAAAAATATTGTAGACAGAAATTTAATTTTTGAATAATGGAAAATTGATTATGGAATTGGTTCCGTAAAGTAAAAGACTGATAGTAAAGTAATTTCAAGATCTGAGAGTTGGTTGAACAGAATTCAGTTCAAACAGTTGCCCAACTTAGGATAAAAGAGAATCCCAGTGAGATTTGGGGGTGCTGTTCAGTAACTGAGAGAGGGAAAATTCTGGAGAAAATTTCTGGACTGGAAATAATCCAATTTTTCTATTGATACTGGAATTGGAGACTAGAGCGGATTGTTCCATAGTCTCTTCCAGAAGTTATGCCAACAACGAGGCTCAGGTTTGGAGCACGAGGGAGAGTTGAAGGACATAATAGCCTCACTCGTGGACGAGAGACATAATATCAGTCAAATGAAAAGAGGACAGATAAATATTCAGTTTAACTGCAATTTTGAGTTAGAAGGTTCAAAGAAAGTTATAGGTCGGGTTATTTAGGTAGGAACCTCTTTATTATCTTCTCTTTTCTACAAAAATAAAATTTATGGAAAAGTTGTTACTGTTATTAATTGATAATCTGAGGATTGTAAACCCAGATCCCTCGAAATAAGGTTCTGGGTAGATCATCCTTTCTGCATATGATACTACATGGACAGTTATGGTCCAGTCACATACCCTAAATTATTTGTATAAAGAATGAATGTCGTACTTTAAAGATAGAATAGAAAATACAGGAGTAAAATTAGTCTGCAACGAAATTTGTAAAGACAGAATAGCATATTATAATGCTTGTTATATTCTATATATATTACAGGGTACATATAATGAATATAATTTCTGAATTATATATACGTAAAGCAGTTAAAAAAAAAGGTACTTAAATAATGAAATTCTATTAACATAAGGTTTTAAAAACTTGTAAGTGAAAGAAGACTATGTATATAAGTATACAAACTGTAATTTTTAAGTATGTGAACCTTCGAAAATAAATCATTTATATATACCGACAATCTAGATTATTAAAGGGCAAATTCGAAAACAACAAAAGCATTTACTCCCAACATGTAATAATGCAGTAAAGAACTCAGTAACTAGAAAAACTGTTGGGCTCGAAATTCAGAGTGGGATTAGCGGAAAAACTCTTTAATCATATAATTAAACTCAGTAAGCAAGAAGACAGAAATTCCATTGACAATTAGCAAGTATTTACCTATCACTGATGAATGAGTTCTTGTATATAAACCACAAGCTACAGAATTAACTGTTGTAGTTCAGCTTGAACTCTATCTACCGAAATGATAGACAATTCTTAGTTATCAGGAAGTACAAAAATATTCTAATTGAAAATCTCAACCTATCATATACAAGCCGAGTATAGCACTGTCTTTTAACATAGGGATTAAAAACCCTCGTTTCTCCTTAATAATGGTATGAGAGCAGAAAGAGTAAAAATTCTTTACACAAAAAAATAAATCTAGTAAGTCCGAGCCTCGGAGCAGGGCTCATTTCCTAAAATAAGTGGAATTCTAGATTTGCAACTGATCAAATCATCGAAGGAAGTAGACCTCGCTTGTAGAGTAAGAAGAGACGAGTATTATAACGCAGAATAGTAAGGTAAAAATTTGGAGGAAATGATCATATCTACTCACTTGTGACATTTGAGAAAGGGAATATTGTCTGGCCTTTAAGCCTGTTCGCCGAGAACTGTGTTTGGAACCTACCACAAAAATTCATAGCATAACCATAGAAAACTTAGTTATAATTTGCTATGAGACAAGGTAACGAAAAATGCCTTAAAGAATTATCTATATGACAAACTCTGCTAAAGGAAAAAAGAAGAAGAAGTAAACAGTAAAAGTTCTACCTTATAGAGCTCAGAGGCAGGTTCGAGGCGAAGAGAAATTGCATGAAGCTCCAAAAACCCAAACATAAGAAGATTGTTGTTGGAATGGAATGAGAGGCAAAGGAATTGCTTCTCTGGAGGTTCGAAGGAACTTAACGGGGTTCTTAAATAATTTGACAGTGCAAACTCTAAAATGAGTAAATCTGAACTGAGCCTTGAAAATAAGTTTAAGTGTGGTGAACCAAAGGAATTCAATGGCATAATACATGCGGTAGAGGCGAAGGAGTTGCAGAGCCAAGGAAACTCAACATCGGAGTACAATAATGAGGCAAGGTGGGAGATGGGGGGGATGGGTGGCTACCCTAACCCACCCCAACCGCTCCACCACTGTAGATCGCCAGGAACTTTGATCTAATAGAAGAACAGGTGCCAGACCGATGGAACAACTGTGGACCGTAACCCATGATCAGACTAAACTTAAATGCAGGAGATAATATCGAGACTGGTGCATTAAATCGTCTACCTTGTAATTAAAATGATAACCAAAGTGATACATAGGTTAAGGTGCATTGAACCGATCGCTTGATTTCCAAATCTAACAGAGTATGCATGTTATGATTCGAGAGTACTTAAAAAAATTAATACATAGTACCGAAGATGTCAGTAGTTATAACATCATAAATCTTCATTTAGACATAACGTCATAAATCTTCATTTCGCCAATCGTTATGTTTATATACATGTATACTTCTTGGAAAGGATGTAGATTATTATCCAAATAAAAAGAAATGCTAATTGAATTATGCGAAATCATATGAAATTATCGTGATTGAATGTAATTTTTTTTAACGAAATTTAACATGATGTAATTTAATAGATGTTACAATTAGTCAAATGAAAATAGATTCCCCCATGCAGTGACAAGGTGGTCGTTACAAGGATAGGAGTGCATTGCCACGTAATTGGCACATGGTTTATTGTTGATTCATGTTGTATTATTATGTGGGGTTCAATTTTTATTTTTTAGAAAACTTGACTTAGTTAATCTATATCTATGAATTTAAATTTTCATAATAAATTAGTAAACTAATTAACTAATTGAAAAATATATCTAGAAACAAACAGATAAAAGATTAACTCTACTTTATCCTCTTCTCCTTCATAATTTAAGGAGTTCTCCTTTATGATTTAAAAACTCCTTTATAATTTAATTTAAAAAATTGATAAATTAAACTATAGAAAATTTGATATATTCTTCTCTGAATTAAACTTGCATTTTTCATAAATTGACTAATAATTTGATATATTATTTTCTCAATTAAACTTGCAATTTTCATAAATTAACAAAATTAGTCAGACTTGAGAAACAATATCTTAATTAGTCTTGAATTTTGACAATCCAAGTAAATACTCGAGTGGAACAATATTTATGCTCTTACCAAATATTCAATAGTAAAAACTGGAAAACTAAAAAAACTAAATATTCTCAATATTCTCGGTTTGTTTAATACACTTCCTAAAACAAGGGGTAATAACATAAAATGAATCAAATGGAAAACGTGTTCAACCCTTACCAAAATTAAAATCCGTGAAGTGTTATCCACTCCAGTAATTGAAATTGGCTACAGGAAGAATACAGGACGCACATAGCAGTCAATATTTGTGTATGAATCGATTTAAAATATAAAGTATTATTAATTTTTGAAGTGTAATTTTATTTAATATTGTGTTATTCACTTCAGTAATAGAAATTGGGTGCGGGCAATGTTAGTGACCTATAAATATAGGATTCATAATTTTGACTTGACTGTTGATAATCTTGTAAATCTGTACATACTTTTCCTTCTGCAAGTTGTATTCAAATATTTTGTAAAAAAAATAATAATAAAAAAAATCAAAAAAAATAAATCAAAAAGAGCGTAAAAAGTCCTAAAAGAAAAATCAAAGGACTTAGAAAAAATAAAAGACCCCAAAAGAAAAATGAATAAAAACATGAAAGTGTGCAAGTACAAATGCCACTACTTTTACCTTTTGACTATGGAAAAGTGTCAATAAATGCCATAGTCTGTGATGAGTTGAACAATTAAATTTTGACTTGTCACTTTTCAATTTCAAATGTTGTAGATAGAAAATAAAGAATTGTAATACAATTTATTCATGACAATTCAGTAGTTAGGTAGAGAAATAAATTGAATCCAATAGTTTAATTTGGATTCCTGGATAAAATAAGTGTAGAATTAGATAGTTTTATGCTTTCAAGAAAAATAAATGTTGTAAAGGTTGCTAGCACAAATGCACCAAATCAAAATGGAAGAAAAAATGTTAGCATGGTAAGTTGGTTAGCTAGAAGAAGGTGAGAAGAATCAAGGTAAATATTATTCACAAGGGCTCCAAATAACTAACTTCCCCTCCCCATAGTTATTTATCATTTTAAACTATCAGTCAGAAAGGATCAAGGCATTTCCTTGACTTCTGTTGGGACCGGACCCAAGGCTCTATGGCTGATAAGTGGAAAATGGTAAATGTCTATATTAATCCCTCAAAATCACATCATTACTCCATTTCATGCATTCATTCCCCCGAATAATCCTAAGTAAAACCTCATTTTACTATAATTCCCATTTGACTAATTTCCTTCATATGAGAAAATTAAACCCTCAAAATTACATTATATCATAAGTTAAAGTGATAAGATTAATATGGCACAAATTTTCCTTTTAAACATCACTTTAATTGGTTATTTTATGTATTTTGAGTATACCTTGTCCCATTTTCATATTAATTTTAACTTATATATTAACTCCGTATAGGAAAAACCTTTTCCTATATTATATAACTCCCTTTTATATAATAACCCCAAAAAACCCATTAATAAAACCCAAAAAACCCATTAATAAAATTTTAGCCAAAGTTATTAATTCACACATGTTTAAATTAAATACCCACCTTATAATCCCTTTGGTTAAGTATATCTTTATATAAAAATCCCTCCCCTATGGTAGTTAAATCACTTTGATTTAATTGCTATATAATAAAAATATGTGAAAAACCTTAAACATGTTTCATTACGTGTTTAAAACAAAAATATCGAAGTTTTGTTTAAACTAAACTTTAGAAATCTATCCCTTTGTTTGTCTCTCGATTCCCTTTAACCAAGGTTAAAACTATACCCTTTACAATTTTCCCGATACATATCCCATACCCCAATTATTAGCCTTGGTTAAAATCCTTTTAAAAACCCTCCCAATCACTTTCCCATTGAATAAAGTCTATTTGTATATAAAACTTGACAAAATCCCTTTACCCCATCGGATTAAATTCTGACCCTCTGATCTCCAACACCCACTTGATCCAACAGTTAAAAAATCAACACGATAATTTTATCCCCAGGCCCATTCCTTCCTCATCACGTTAGAAACTATCCATCCGATCATTACTTCATTGAAATCCAATGGTTGTTATCAAACGCGAAAATTTATTTCATTTCCATCCCTTCCCCTATCGCGTAGCATGACAACCGTTAGATCTTTATTCACCTCAAGATCTGATGATCTGTATTAAATGCGATGAACCTACACTTTCCCCGCATCTTTTCATTAAATCCTAACCGTTCTCTTTTTAAAGTCCAATCTGACGATGGATATCCCATATCGCGCAAATAAAGTGATAAATCCATGTTTTATAAAAATTACGTGATATGGGTTGTTTTCCCAAACCGCCTCTTGCTGACGTGTTAAAATTTAATTGGATCGTGTGCAAAAAGCTAAATTCCTCTTACCACTTCATAGTTGCATGAAAATCACCCAAGCTAAATTCAAAACCACTCCCGCCCAACCTGCAGTTAATGTGATTAAACTATAGTTCGACCTATGGTTTAATACATTGGAACTTAATGTTTTTTATCACATTTTACCTAGTTTCACCATTTAAACCTTTGAAACCTTTGCAGAGCCTTATTTCCATCACATTTCACGTATATACCATACAAAACATTGTGAGCCCGTTACAAAGCCTTCCAAAGCCATTTTTTAAACCTCCTGTGAACTAGTTTCCATTTTAAAAGCCATTTTCTCTGCAAATCACTCCTGAGAACCTCCATAACCTCTGACAGTCTAATTCACTAGAATTGAAGACTGTGAGATCAAATGCAATCTCCATCGACATCAAATATACCTTTCACAGGTATTTTTCGCTATTTCAAACTTAAAATACTTCAAATATAAAGAAAAAAAATAATGTTTGAACTGCCATTTCATTTAAACAGTTGAACTAACCATCTTTGAAGTCTAAAAACATCTAAAATACAGGGGAAACCCTGTCAAATTTTCCCTAGAATCCCTGATTTCCATTTTAGCAGGTTTTAGCCACTCCTTGATCATTTTCACTGCTTAAATTGATCGAAGCCATCCTCTGTGCGTTAAAAATCCTTTCTTATCATCCAGATCCCTACTTAGAGTCCAATTTTACCAGAAAAATCCTTCAAATACCCCTTATTTCCAAAAGGCCATCAACTCCTGCAGAACATCTTGCACCACAAGGAAAATTGGTAGCTGCAGTATCAATATCATCCAAAGATGTTTCTGTTGTTGATTCCTCAAATACACAGGTACAGACATGTATAGAAACATGTGCCTCAAACTTGGTTAAAGCCATGAAAGAGATGACCTTAAAGAATAATAATATTAAGAGTCTGCAAAAGGCTAATAAAAATCTGGAATCTGCTTACAAATATGTTATCATCACCTCAAAAGGTCATAAGAAAAGGATAAAATCATTGGAAGAAAAAATACCAAACCTTCAAAAAGAAGTGAATTTGAAAGGAAAAGAGTAGGGAAACCATTGAGGAAATCATATTTTTACCTTAGGGTGAAAGTACAAGGTCAAAGTGTATCAGAGTCAAAGAGTATCAGTGAATGCAAATTCTACTGCTAATCATTTATCAAAGTATAGCAGTAAAATAGTAAAAATCAGAGATAAAGAGTATCAGGATTGAAAGTGAAAAGAAGGAGTGTTCAAAAAGCCACCTTCCATGAGATAAAGCATCTAATGCCAGCAATACTCCCAGCACATCATAAAATCAGTTCGATTAGGATAATGAGTTCTATATTTTCTTGTAAAAGAGAACAGCTTGCAAACTGTTTTGTTGGTGTCCCTCTTCTTATGTTATATTTCCTATTTTTCCTTGAAACATTATCTCAAACTTTGAGATATTTTGTAAACAATTTTTTTGTATAAATACTTCATCTTTCGAAGTATTCAGTGTGGAATAAAATTTATAAAGACTACTATAGTCATTTTGCTGGATATATTGAAGTTGGTGTGAGTCAATTAGCAAAGCAACAGACTGGAATTGAGAATAAAGACATCATAACTCAGGATTCTTGTGCTGACCAGATAAGTGTAGTATTTTTCCTGCTTTCATTGTTTTTCTTTCAAAAGTTTCCATACATTCATTTTAATTTGTTTCTATCTTTAATGATCAACTAGGAGAATTTAGACAGGATTAGTGATAAAAAGCTCCCTGTTTTTTACAAGTTGGCATTATTATGTTTTCTGCTTGATAACCGGACTATAGAATTCTTAAATGCTCTAGGTCCCTGTTTGATTCCCTCCTTCAATCTTCTTTTTCTATAACTTAAGGATTCTTAAGTGCCCTTTTGTTCAGATTTCATCCATTCCATCAACAAAGCCTATTCAAAGCCTTTGAAGGTCATCTACCCTGCCCTTAGTACATTTGGATCTTTAAGTCTTATTTCCTAGCTCTGCTTGCCTAGAAAGTTGACTCCATAGCCCAATGTTCTAGTAGATCCCTCTGGTTTACCTTGAAACACTTTTCATTCCCACCACACTTTCAAAACAAGTCCCACTGTCCACTCATATCTAGACTAAAACCTAATTATAAAACAAACTTAAATCTTTAGGAGAGATCCCTCTCCGGAACTCAGGAACGCTAGATCCTGAATTCTAAAAGCAGTTCTTGGTTACCCCTAGTTTTCTTAACTACAAAAATCCTCATCCCACAACCTGAGAATTACTAGGGTCATAACAGGCAGAATACATAGCAGTAAATATTTGGGCATGAATCAAATTAAAATGTAAAGTATTATTAGTTTTTGAAGTGTCTTCTTATTTAATATTGTAGTAATCAACATTTAATATGAATTCAATTGTTTTTGAAAAAATATATTTTTTATTTTCAAAATAGAAATAAAAATATAATTTTTGGTTGTATAGTAGTTCATGTGATTTTTAAATAGATATTTTATTTTAGTATCTAAAATATGTTTCAGTTACACATAAAGAAGAAAAGAAATATTAAAGAGATTAAAGAAAAAGGCTCATCATAAAACATCACTGCCCAATTCCAAACAAGTTCAAATGCTAATATCCAAAAGTAATACATATTTTCAGGGCAGATCTGCAAGAACATTATGTTGAGTATCATAAGAACTGAGGGTAGATATATATAAGCTTTAAATGAGTAAATTTTGTTTGATATTTTGAATGTTGGATAAGAAAGTTAGTGAATGGACTGTAAATGAGATTTTTAGGTTTGAACTTCAAGGTTAACCTGCAGAGAGTGTGTGAGGCAAGGTAGGTAGTTTGAAAACATATTAATCAGTGATTGAGCATAGAATGAATACGGAGTAGGGTTTGAATGAGAACTGAATGTGAGTTCATTAAATTAAGAAGAAAATGAACATAATATGGAAAATCTTGCTTAAAATAGAGCATGCATAACATGAATTCTGCTTTCAAACTCACAAGATAGACATGTATGAAGAAATAGGCATGGAATTAAGTATAAGATAATAATAAAACATGAGAAACATATATGTTACAAATCATACCACAAGTATCTCACAATATTCCCTGCCAATTGTCTCTGATTTCATTCCACAAGATGGTTACAAGAGCTCCACTCCAAAATAAGAGACTATCCAACCCAAAACAAGACAAAAGAGTCTACTTATAGAAAATATAGACCATGAAACCTCATCATGTCGAAATCCCATCCAAAATGGATCATAAATGCAAAATATGAGTCATTTCCTAGTTTCTAGGGAGGTTAGAAACCATCCCATGAATTTTATCTATAAACTAGGAGTGTTTATCCCTTCCATTAATTACAAATTATTTCATGATAGGACGCAAAAACCAACCCAATAAATCTAATGAAAATTCATAGGACATCATTGCCTCGAATTTGTGACCATTTCTGAGCTTGGCAAGTGTCGTGAGGAATCCAATTCTAATTTCTGACAATTCTGACTGAATATATATATATATATATATATATATATATATATATATATATATATATATATATATTGCAGAAGCGTAACAGAACTTTGGAGGAGCTTTGGAGGCACTTCTGAGGTATTTTGAGAGGTCCAAATCCACTTCTTATAGAACAGTCAACTAGCCCTGTGTGTCTAGTTTCGAGAACATATTGAATTTTGCAAAATGACCAATGGGAAGGCCTTTAAAACTTCATTCTCCGAAGGTTACTCCAAAAGCTTAACAAAGTGTTCCAGAAGCGAAACAAAGCCTTTTGAGAGGGATTTTGGAGGTCTTCCCAGAGTATTTTGGGGCTGAAAGTGGTGTGGTTAGAAATATTAAGATGTCTGCTACAAAATGGAGTCATTAAGCACTGCAAACCCCTATTCCAAACCCATGAAATGTTGATTTGAAGACTACTTGTCCATAATTGCAGAAAATGACTTGGAGCAAGTGTATCGTTGGAATTTATCTCAAACCATAACACCTGTGCATAAACTGAAGGACATTTTTGTTATTGGAATATTATTGACAAAAACCTCTTTCATTTTTGTAAAATTCATTTCCATTACTTCAGAAACTGATTTTGAAGAAAACATTTCCCTGTGTGTAATGTAAACCCTGACAAATGACCACAAAGCTCTTAAAAATTATTCCATGGGTCTAAATTGGCTCAAACATGGAATGGCGACCTCCCTTGTAGATATTTTTCTCTCTCCATCTTGTTTATCACTGAAAGGATGAAAACCGTAGTGTTTTGGTGGGATGAGTGAATGAATGGCAATCTGGAAAAACAATGTGTAGGAAAGGGTAAGTTTGGTGGATGAAATGAAGGGCCTTGAAGATGATAAAAATTCTAGAAAAATTTGAGTCTATATTTTTGTGTGTTAGCTTGAAGTTGTAGGTGGAATGAGAGAAAATGGATGAGTGGAAGGTGTCAAAATTTCTAAAACAGAGGAAATTCCCATTTTTGACTGTGAGAATATCTTGTGCAATAGTAGGGTAAGTTTGTGAAGTGAAATAGGGGTGATGGGGTTGAGAAAAAATTCTGAAAAAAATTAAGTGAATAGGATGGTGTCTTGTCTCCACAATGAAGGTGGAATGAAGGAAAATGGAGGGGTATAGTGTAGTCAAAACCGCAAAACACAATCATTTCCCAATTTCGACTTTGAGAAAAAACTAGTGAAGAAGTGTTTTTGATATTTGAGGGCTATGGAGATTGATAAAATTTTGATAAAAAATCAGTGGGTAGGCTGACACCTTAGCTCCACACTGCAATTTGAATGAGGTTAAATAGAGAGGTTTAGGTCATTCAAAACCCTAAAACACAACCACCTTAGTTTTCACAATTTTGACTATTGACTGTGTTAAAATAGTTTAGAATTTAGGGTTTTAATGGTTTGATTCATGTTATGGATGATGTATGGGGATAAGCTTGTGATGATGGGGCATGGGGGTGTAGGAATCATGGTTTAGATGATGGGTTAGGGTTTATGTTGAAAATTTTAGGTTATGGTTTGTCAATATATAAAAAAATATATCTAGAAAATGAAAAGCATGGAGAGGAAAATAAAAGAAGACGGCATGCCTTTAAAACCTCAACTAAAACCAAAGACTAGCATGGATGAAGGCCTAACTTTTATTAAAGGCCACACCAAGGACGAGATGAAAATATTTGGAGGTTTTTGGAGGGTTTGAAGCTTGAAAATGATGGAAACTTTCACCTTGCAGAAGCATAACAACTGGAAAATGTCACCACAAAAACTTAACAAAGTCTTTTCTCTCATCACATAAATGTAACAACCACCTTCTCTTCACCACATAAATGTAACAATTGCCTTCTCTTCACTACAAGAGCATAACAACTGGTTTTTAAAGACCACATGAGCATAACACTACCTGGAAAAAGTGTAACAAAGGAGGTCTTGAAGGTATCCAATGCTACAGGAGCATAACAAGAGTTCTCAACAATATCCAAAAGCATAAAAAAAGTGATTTTGAAGGATTCTAAGTGGATTTTAGTGGGATTTAAGCTTTGAGCTTTGGAGTTTGGGTACTATGGAGGGCTAATGAAATGAGGAGAAACTCTCTCACTCACATGAAAGGGTATAATGAATAAAATGAGTGTTTCTTTGGCTTTTATAAGGTTGTGAGATGATCTTTACCACTTTTTCCTTTGACACTTAACAATGACTCTTTTTAACCCTTTTTTTCTTCAAAAGTGACATGTTTCACCTTCAAATGACATAAGAAGGCATATTGACCTACTCCATTCTTTTTTACTCTTGAAGTGGTATTTTTCTTGGCATTTTTTAAATGAGGCATTGAAATAAATTTGTCCCTTTAAAATTTGTGAAATACACCTTACCTTTTGACATTTTCAAATGACCTTTTTGACCCTTTGTGCAACTTAGAAAGTGACATGCTGCTCTTTCAAATGAGGTAAGAGGGAATATTAAAGTTCTTTTGAACTCTTGACATTTGAAGTGACTTGATTGACTTTTGAATGAAATAATGAGACAAACTTCTCCTTTTCATGAAACGGTAAGGGTATTTTTCAAAAACCTTCGAAATTTCCTGATTGGATATGACCTTTGAAACAAGATGAGATGTCTTTAAACCAGAGGATGACTCATTTTGGATTTGACTGGAAAAATAGCTCAAATTGAACTCCTTTGGATCTTTGGCATTAAATGATGACATTTTGGATCCTTTCATAACACAGTGAGACAAAATTATTATTTTTTATGAGACAATGAAACAAATTGGACTTGTTTGGAAATTTTTGAAACTTGAGCCATATGCAACAAGGGTGGTGGCATTTTTTTCATCTTCATAAACATGCTTGCTCCTTCATTAGGATTTTATGAATGGAATGAAGGGTTCCTGCCTTATTTTCAGTGGAAATTTGAAGATTTTTCCAAAGGCAAGGTTGAACCTAGACTTGACCTAAATGAAATGAAATGAAATAACCCTAGACCTCTTAAATGATGATGATGGAGATGGTGACCTTGAAACTTATGATGGCGATGACCTTGAAAATGGTGATGATAAATGAAATGAAGGAGCAAAATACATGGTTTAGACCTCTTCAGTGACAAAAATTGTTTCTGAGAACTGGTTTGAAAAAGTAAAATTTTTGACCTATGACTTAATGGAAAACAATTGAAAGAGTCATTTGATCACTAAAATACCTGGCATAATAGCTCCTATCATCAACAACCTAAAACCACATCATTGTGTTGAGGTTTTTAGTAAGGGAACTTTCCCCTCCATTTTTGGGAAAACTTCCTAAGGAGGACCAGCGTGTATTTTCCTAACAAAAGTCGCATTTCCGGTGCCAGACACATATTTTTAAAAATGTGACAAGCGCGGGTCATTAGCAGTGCAGAGTGCGTTGGGCTTATAAAACAGGGTTTTTGACAAGCCTTCCATACTATTTTTAAATCAAGTCTTCTTTCACTTCTTCAGGGATGTTCTAGGAATGTTTTATGGAGAAAATATTTTGTGACACTGTTGGCATGACGACACAAAGTGGAGTGTGAAAAAATATTGTATAACATATGTCCCCTAAATCATGAAGTCAGAAACAGAAGTGATGACTGAAGTTCTTTACTGGTAAAGGCAAGGACTTTGGAGAACCACCGCCACGAGTCCTTCAAATCAAACATGATACAATATATATGACATATCTGATCTAAGTATTCCTAACAATAAATTTTTGAGAAGACATCTAATAATACATGGATCCACAACATGGACACAATCATCCGACTAGAAAGGATCATGTTTACAATCACCAAGAATGTATTCATGGAATGGGTGCAACCATCTGATTGGAAAGGATCATGTTTACAATCACGAATACATGTATCCATGGCATGGGCATATCCATCTGATTAGAAAGGATCATGTTTACAATCATGAATACTTAATAACTCTACGAAGCCTAGATTTATCAAATGAAACCCAGGGTCTTCATCTTTGTCTCAATCCAACCAAAGTACAAATATCACCATGTGAATAGACAGTTGAAGTTGAAAATGGTAGAAACCACCTGATTACCAGTCGATTATGTAAACTGTTAATAAGAACGAGAGAAACCACCAATGAGGATGATGGCTCTCAAGGTACAACAATAAAATATGCAAGTGTGAAAGATGAATCTAAATTAGAACACTTGTAGAATCAATCAATCAAAGGCCAATGATGTGAACCTATCGTCAAATTTGAAGAAACTGCCATTGAGGCATGCAAGCTCTAAGGTACTTAAAGGGGATTTATAGATCATCTTCCTGGATAATGAGCTGGAGTGGACATGAAGTGATCCATCGAAGGAGGTTCATAATTTTTCCCACATCATTGACATGAAAAATAGGATTTTTGAAAGTTGGTAAGATTGATTTAGGATTGAAGTTGAGAAAGTCAAACAAGGTCTGAATTCATAGGTGGCACTTATCTTGAACATATCGATGCCACAACTCTGGAATTCGGTAGCATTTGACTCACAATAGGATCATAGGTCATGTTAACAATATATAATCAAATGAGAGGAAAATCGACTTCCCAAACCGAGGAAGTCAATTGACGAAGTGAGGATATCCCAAACCCGACACGATATACAAATAAGTGTCATGTTCAAGAGCGACATATTTCCTTTCACACAAAATACAAGATATATGTTTCCTTCCATTTTCCCCAACTATTTCTAGAGAGTACCTCTTTATTTTTACACAAGCTTGAAGAGGATACCATATGCTTGTCATATAATTTCACCCTTCGAATGAATCCATCATAGTAAGTTTAACGAGCCCTAGGAAGAAGTAGCTTGGTATCGCCATGGTGACAAGTCCACCATTGTTTAATTATTTTAACTAGTCGAGCGAAGGTAAAACTCGACATATTTTTCATGTTCAAGGAGTTTGAAAAAAAAGTATAAAAGAAAACTCTAGATATCCCTTTTCATAAATAGTCTCTTGAACTCGAAAAGGTAGAAAAAAATATTCAAGAGAACCTCTTATCAGTGTTCGACTAAGGTATTCATTTTTTCTAACTAGTCTATCTCAGTATCGAAAAGTGTTAAACGTATACTGAGTAGACGTCTTTTCATTTAATTTTATGAGCTCGAAAATAAAAGTGCTCAATAATATTTTCATATTTTGGGAGTCTAAAAAGAGTTGAAAGGCGACTCCTCCTGGAGGAACAAGTGGTATAACGGGCAGCGACTGGTTCCGGTCATGGTGGAACTACTCAAAACACAT
Source organism: Pinus albicaulis (assembly GCA_034641835.2). NCBI lineage: Eukaryota > Viridiplantae > Streptophyta > Pinopsida > Pinales > Pinaceae > Pinus > Pinus albicaulis. The sequence goes on along the minus strand of JAXQQM020069019.1, from coordinate 39,383 downwards.
AAAGGTTAAGAGGTTGGCTAATATGACCACTCATCGTAGAGGTTGCTCAGGAAAGGGTAAAAAACCAATTGAAAACATATGATCGACCAAAGAAGATTGTGATGATGAAAAGAGAAAACCAAGGTTCATCTGAAAAAATAGCGTGATAAAAATGGCAATCACAAGAGGTAGAATGAGAATGGTTTCCTTTTCATACAAGCTTGAAACATGAGAAACTATTCTTGAAATTAGTTTCATTTTTACGCAAGATTGAAACATGTGGAAAAAATATGCTTGAGAGTGGTTCCATTTTTACACAAGCTTGAAACATGTGGACAGACTATGCTTAAGAGTGGTTTCATTTTTACACAAGCTTGAAATGAAGACAAACTATTCTTGGAATAAGTTTGCATGCCCCCAGCATAATGACTTAATTCGAGATACATTACCCCCCAAGCTTCATTTCATTCACCTAAGTAGACTACTCTTTACTAACAGGTGGATGGAACGAAGGTTCATTTAGAATATTAAGTGAAAGACTCAACTGGGAATTTCTGAGATCTAATCAAAGACTAGAATTTAAAGGGGATTTGTTTCATTTTTTAATGAGCTTGACATAGTAAAATAACTATGCTCCTAGGGACCTATTTCATTTTTTAACGAGGTTGATGTAGTAAAAGAAATATCCTCATAGGATCATCTTTCATTTGTTAACGAGCTTCACACATAAAAAGAATTATCCTCATAAGGAACTTGTTTCATTTTTTTAACGATGTTGACACACTAAAATAACTATCCTCGTGATACTTTGTTTCATTTTTTAACGAACTTCACAAAAGACAAAGAACTTCCCTTCAACACTTTGTTTCAATTTTTAAAGAGCTTGACACAAGAAAAGGAACTATGCTTCGACACTTTGTTTCATTTTTTAACGATCATGACACAAGAAATGGAGCTATGCTCATGAGACCTTGTTTCATTTTCTAAGGAGCTTGACACAAGAAAAAGAACTGTACTCTAACACCTTGTTTCATTTTTTAAGGAACTTGACACAAGACAAGGAACTCTGCTCCAAACACCTTGTTTAATTTTCTAAGGAGCTTGACACAAGACAAGAAAATATGCTCCAGAGACCCTGATCATGGCCCATAGGAGTTCATGGCTTCCAAGAGGTTCTCATCAGATGGGAGAACAACACTATGGAAGGGATACATATCAAAGGATCTAATGGAAATATCGGGCTCCAATTCCCCTAGTACATGATGCACTACATCAATGACAAGATCATCAGTAGACATGGGCATGGAACAGGTTGCCGCATAATTAACCTATGGTGGGGGAGATACCAATTACATATAAGGGCCATTCAGGGATGTTGGTTTTTTGGGAGACAAATTAGGACCAATTAATGAAAGTTGATCAATGGTCACGATTCTTCCTTCATACGGGAAACACATCACATGAAAGAGGGAAGAGATAAGAGCTCCCATGACATAAATATAGTCACGACCAAGGACTAAATTAAAATCCAAAGGGCCATGGAAAAGCATCACATCAATATAGATGAAATTTCCTCCCAAATTTGTAGGAAACTTAGGAAGGATCCCTAAATGTTGACTAGTTCCTATGTTAAAAGCTAACAGTTTCTGGGTATCAGACACAAGCTCCAGAGAACCTAAATATTTCCAAGTAGTTTAAGATAGAATAATAACATATGTGCCTTCATATATTATTATGATAGGTACATGTATATTATAAGTTTGTACTGTGATTTGAAAGGGCACATAAGAAGGAAGACGATATCCTGCCAGTCGACTACAGTCATAGGAAGCGAACATACTACTTGGAGGGCGTGTCATGGGAATGAGAGAAGTTCCACCTTATGTTATGGGAATAGGAGGATCTCCCTCTTTTACCACGGGGATGGTAATATTTCCCTTTAGTTCATTCGGATTTAAAGAAACAATAATAACATGAGCGGTATCAGCTTCACTCTCTATGGGAAAAGCACGATCAACTGAAGGTGAAATCAGGTCAACCTTTTTCTCAACCAATGGTTGGTTGGGAACAGACTTATGGGATTCACTTTCGAAGAGAGTGGGATTTATTAGAGATTAATTCTAATCAATCACTCGAGAAACTAGTCGAGGATCAGGGGAAAGCGTTTGGTAACCAGCAGGAAGACAAGGTTGACAAGTTGTAAGGTTATCCAACACTTTGGAGGCTTCATCCATGTAAGGAAAAAGGTGAATAGGATGATTCCATTGACATAAATTACAAGAAAATTTGAATTTTCTATTCTTCCCATGAACTTTACTATCACTAGTTAAGGGTTTATCACCAACATGATCTCGAGAGGTCAATGACAAATGATGGCGTGATCCAGTGGAACACACTTCTAATGCCTTGGGTATAACAAGAAAATATCTAAGAAGGTGGTCACCCTTACATAACTTGCAAGGGAATTTGACTTTGTGGGGTTGATTGTATGGTTTATCCACTTTAGTTGCATCAGTAGCAATGTTTGTTCAGTTGGCTCTTTTATTATCTTTCTTCTTCTTATTCAACCTTTTCTTCTTCTTCTTAGCTCCCTAGTTACCAAAATCAAGGCTTTCACTAGGCGAAGAGGAATAAAGGGAGGAAAAAGAAATAAGTGAAGAAGGCAAAGGGTCAACCTTAGGTTCAACATGACGTTGACATTGTTGAAGTGGAGGCGAACTTGGTTCAGAAGAAGTTTCGACATTCAGAACCATAGGGGTCGAAAATAGCCAAACTGGCAAACCAATGGCTAATCCTGGAAGGGACAACGTTACCATATAAGGAGCGCCAGTATTTACAAAAGAAGGAAAATGACGAAGATTCCCATCCAAGTGGTTTCCTTGATTGGTAAAATCATAAACTCTTTTCATTAGTATCAACCTAAGATCGACTAAGGAGTTGTGCACAGGTTAGATGTTATTTCATGGGCAATAAATTTTAGGAATTAACAACAAATAAATAATAAAAATGGGTAAGCTAGGCAGAAAGGATTACCAAGCAACAATAAACTTCAATATACACCTTGGTGAACCAAGGACTTAACGTATAATAACCAATATCCCCAAATTTTGTGTTCGGTGTATCACAATTTACAAGGAGGTCAACTCGGTTACCTATAGATGGATAGAAACCTAGAGGGGACTCCAAGAATATACGTGATGGTAGATGGGATTGCAATCCGTAATAGTGTTGTCTAAAGTGTAATTGTTCGATGAGAGCATTCCCATATACTTACCATGCATGTATCGCCTCTGATATACCCAAAAGTGTTGTAGAATGGTCCTATACACTTCCGTACATGGAACGTGATATCACCTCCAGGATACAATGCTAGAAAACAACGAAAGCTCCTACATTTAATGAATTCGGAACACGTCTCTAGCCTATACTTCTATATGTTTTCGTTAATGTTCCAAATTATCCTTAGATTAATTGAGGTAAATTTTAAGATGATCTTGAATTATGTTTCAATTTCAAGGCTCAAGATCAATGTCACCTGAACATACCTATAATGCAACTAATATGAATAAAATACTCTTTCCGAAAAAAATGAAAGTTTTTTCTCAAAAAAGGGCAAAAAGTGTAACCCAACTTCACATTTTCATGTTTTTATGATTTAGCAAGAGCCGAGACTCACGCGAAAGGGGAGTCTACTCCCTGAGCTGGGATCATAGAAAGCCATATACTCAATGAGATTCGAACAGTGGTCTCTTGGGTTTCACCCATGAGAACAAACCGTCAAACCACACATCAGTGTATAATTTCAATGTATTGTATTATTGGAACATTGACCATGGTTGACACTGGTTGATCATTGGAATCATGTTGTTCTTTGATGACCTTTTGGATTATAAACCTAAGGGATTAATATTAAACCATATGATTGTTATAAATTGAGTGGATTATAAACCCAAGGATTAATATTATATACCCTGTGATTAATATACCAAAACTAAGATTAATATTGGAAACCCCAAAATAGTATTGGAATTGGTCATCACTGACTATCATTGGCCCTCAATGATCATGGTTGACCATAGAGACCTTGATTAACCATAATGGTTGACTATGTTTGACCAATGGTTGAATTTATTTGACCATGTTTGAATATTATAAACCCAATATCATAAACGCTAATATTATAAACTCTAATATTAAACAAAATATTACAAATCCTAATATTAAAGGATTTAATATAAATCCTAATATTATAAACCTTATATTATGACCAAATTGGTTGACCATTTATGACCATAATGGTTGACCATGGTTGAGCATATTCAACTGTGTTTGACCATGTTGACCATGTTTCATAACATTTAACCATGATTGAAAATGGTGGACCATTATGGTTGACCACATTTCACCATGGTGACCTAGGATGACTCTGTCTGACCATATTAACCATTGCTGGTCATGCTCAACATGGGTTGGCCATGGTTTTCAAAGTTTGATTATGGTGAATATGGTTGACCAAAGATTACTATGATTGACTGTGGTTGATAAAAGTTCCCCATGGATGAACATGTTTGGTGATGATTTGACATATTTGGCCATGTTTGACCATACTTTTTTATGATAGACTCTGGTCGCCCATTTTGACAATAGTTGGCCATGTTCAACCATATAGACATTGGTTGACCATGTTGGGCCATTCTAACCTTGGTAGACACTAGTTGGCCATTAGGAAAGAGTAGACCAAGGGGTTTTCTAGGGTGAGAGAGGTGACAATGGTTGACCAAGGTTGCTCATGGTTGAGCAGGGTTAACCATGTTTGACTATGGCTAAGTAAGCTTGTGTATCATTGAGCATCAGTGACAATGAGTGACAATGATTGATTGTGTTGGCAATGTTTGGACATGGTTGATTAAAATGATTAGAATATAAATATTATTAATACTACTTATTTATATTAATCTTAATACTCTTTCTATTAACAATATTAATGTTAATATCATTAATACTATTAATGATATAGTTAAAATGAATTTTTTTTCTTAATTTTAGTTTTATTAATAATTTTCTTGTTAATTATTGGAAAGTAAATGTTATTATTATTATTATTTATCAATGTTAATATTAATTTTCACTCTCTACATTAGAATATTCACTCCCTTTATTTTTAATGTCTCTATGTATATTACGTGCTTACCTGAAAATTGAAAACGTATAGAAGTTGTGAGAAAGAAAAAATCTAAAGAGCAGTCTAGTGTTTCTTTATTCATTCTATCATTTCTGTGTGAAACTGAAAAAGTTTGCATGTATAAAGTCTCAAAATGACAAAAAAAAAAAATTAGATAGAACACATGATATAGATTTTGATATAAAACTTTACAAATGTTCAAATTCTTTTTTATTTTAAAGAAAATATACAATTATTATAATTATTTAGATATTATTTTAACTATAATTATTTTAACAATTTTAATAATTATAATTATAACAATTATTATTATAATTATTACTATTTTGACAATTTTAAAAAACAATTTGTATTTTCAATTTTCAATTTGGTCTTCCCAAGATTCATAAGGAAGGAGCCCCCCTGCATCCCATTGTCAACACCATAGGTGGTCCAACCTATCTTCTTGGTAATTTTTTAGCCAGTAGGCTGAAACCTCTTATGGGTCGCACCAGCTCCTTTGTCAAAGACTCTTCTTCCTTTATCAATGAATTGAAGAAATTTAGGTTGGATCCCGAGGATAGGTTTGTAAGTTTTGATGTTGTCTCATTATACACTTGCATTCCCATCAAGGAAGCCATCTATGCCATTTCTCGGGTCACTGATCCTGATATTGCCCATCTTGTTAAGATCTGTCTAACTTCGACCTTCTTTAGTTTTGAAGGTGTTTTCTTCGAGCAGACATGTGGGGTGGCCATGGGTTCCCCTGTCTCCCTTGTAGTGGCTAATATTTTCATGGAAGACTTTGAATCTAAGGCTCTTTCCTCTTCCCTTTTTCAACCTAAGCTTTGGAAAAGGTTTGTTGATGACACCTGTGTGGTGTTTCCTCATGGAGAAGAAAAAATGGACCTTTTCTTCCAACATCTTAATGATCAATCTGACTTCATTAAGTTCACCATGGAATTTGAGGTAGATGGTAGTCTTCCCTTCCTCGATGTCCTTCTTTCGAGGAAGGATGATGGTTCCTTCTCTCATCAAGTCTTTAGAAAGAAGACTCATACTGAGCAGTATTTGCATGCTAATTCTCATCATTTTCCGGCTCAGAAGCTTGAGGTTCTCAACACTCTAGTTACCAGAGCCTTTAGAATCTGAGATGAACACCACTTTGAAAGTGAAAAGTCTCATCTCTTTAATGTATTTAGCAAGAATGGTTATAGTAAGGTTCAGTGTGTTAGAGCTTTTCAAAAAGCTGAAAAAGGTCCTAAGGTTAAGAAAGAGCATTGTGATCGGTCCTCTGGAGTTCACCTTCCGTTCATCCAAGGTACTACCGATAAGATCGCTAGGATCTTAAAAAAGCATAATGTTTCCTCAACCTTCAAGCCCCTTCGCACCATCAGGAGTTCGCTTAGGTCGGTTAAGGACCCGATTTTCCCTAAAGATAGTAAGGGTGTTTACTTGATTCCGTGTTCTTGTGGGACACCATACATTGGTGAAACTAGTCAATCCATTAATCAAAGGATTCATGAACATATCACTGACCTCATACATTGTAGATCTTGGTCCTCTGCCTTAGCAGAGCATGCCGATAAAACGAATTATCACATCTGTATTGAGGATGCTGAGGTTATTGCAAAGATTGACCATTTCCACCATCACAAATTGAGGGAAGCCTTGGAGATCGAAAAGAGGCCTGTCAACCTTAATAGGGACGATGGGTGGAGCGTCAGTAGATGTTGGATTCCCGCCCTTCACTCTTAGTTGCCTTTTTTTTTTCCACCTCCTTATTAATGTATGAATTTATTTAGCTATGAAATTAAATTATTTAATATTTTAATTTTATTTTTATATTTCTTTTTAATATTTTATTTGTTTATTATTTATTCTATTTAATTTGGTTTATTAAATTTTTATTTTTAGATTTTTAAATTTTGTTTTTGTTTTATTTTTATTTTTATTTTATATATTTATTTATTTATTTATTTATTTTTCTTTTTCTTTTTTTTTTATTTATAAATTAATAAAAAATAAAAAATTATTCCTATATATATTTTTTTTTATTCTATTTTATTTATTTATTTATTTATTTTTTATTTTATTTTATTTTATTTTATTTTTTATTAATTTATTAATTATTATTTATTTATTATTTATTTATTTTATTTTTTATTTTTTATTTATTTTTAATTAAAATAAAAAATAAAAAATTATTTTAACATTATATTTATTGGAAATCATTAATATTGAATTAAATTTAAATTAAAAACTTTTAATATAATCATACATAATAAGATATAGTTTTATTGATGAAATTTAATTTGTTTTATTAAATTAGTCAAACTAGCCGTTATATTACTACCGGCTAGTTGGAGCACTCATGTCTATTTAATCTGGTTTTTTGGTTCAGATTTCTCATCTTGTCCTAATGATGAGCCACACTAGCTGTTTCGAAACGCGTCAGCAAAAATTCCCTACATGTGATTTTCACCGAAAGAATTTCTTACACAATTTATGGATCACAGAAGCAAAATTCCCAATATATTTTATAAAATCGAGTGAGAAATATAACTTTAAAAGGAAATAATAAATTAAGCTTAAATTTTTGTTATATTTATTTTTTAATTTATTAAACTTTTTAATTTTGAATTATACAATTACTTTAATTTGTGTTATAAAAAATTTTCAAAATGTAAAATTATTATTTTTATTGAATTAATTTTTATATTAAAAATACAATTCAAATAATTTTAACAAAAATCATATCATAAATAAATAAATAAAAATTACATTTCATAATAATGATATTTTGTTTTGATATAAATGTAAAAGAAAACTTAAAAGGCATGGAAGTTGAGACAAACAAAAATTCAATTCTAAGTGGCTTCAAAGTATAGCCTTTCATTCTAGGTTTGCATGTATCAAATGTAAAAATGACAAAAAAAAAAAAATAAAAAAAATTAGATGCGTGTATCAAATGTAAAAATGACAAAGAAAATTAATAATAAATATGTGGCACAAAAGACAAGTGATATAGAATGGGAAGATTTATGTGTATCAAATGTCAAAATGACAAAATAATTAAAAAGAAATATGTGGCACAAAAGACAAGTGATATAGGATTTCAAAGATATCAAAGACATAAAGCTTTATAAGTTTTATAATCATTTTTATTATTTTTATTTTAAAGTAAAGAGAATTATAATTATTTTAAAGGTTTTAAAAAACAAATTATATTTTCACTATATCTATTTTGGCAACAATGCATTTGTTTACATTTGCTTAGTATTTTTAATAAAATTGATAACAAAGATAACTTCAAATTGAAATAATAAATTTAGTTTATGCTTTAGTTATTGTAACTGATTTTATTGAAAACTATAATTATAAATTATAAAATTTCTATAATGTTATAAAGCTTTTTTGTTTTTATATTAAATCAATTACGGTATTAAAAATACAATTTAAATAATTTTAACAAAAATTAATTAAAATTTAAATAAAAATAAAAAATCATATGTTTACATTCCATAATAACTGATTATTTGTTTTTTCCTCTAAATGTGATAGAAGTGCTGATTGAAAAGATAATTTATCATTTGTTCTTGTTTAGAAATTTAAAAGAAGTGCTAACTCCACTACAAGGAGAAGACCCTCTAGAGGAGGTTATAATGGAGGTTTTTAGTGTTATAAAATTGGCCAAAATTGTCAAAAAAACATTTGCTACAACATCCATTTTTGGTAATGGAGGTTTTTAGTGTTATAAAATTGGCCAAAATTGTTAAAAAAAACATTTGCTACAACTAAAAAAAACTGGGTGGTCAGAGGTTGTTACAAATGTTTTTCTCATTGGTGCGCTAATCAGGTGTCAATGGACCGGTGCGTTTTACAATGAATACATCAGTACTGTAAACCTACCAAGCACTAGGACGAAAAACAAATTTAGGATGCCCGGGGCATTTAGCAACGTCCCAGTGCATCTCAGCAAGACAGTCGCCCCGAGCGGTCGAAGGTGCATGCACCGAGCCATTAAGGTCTAAACCGCACTGGGCGCACTGTAGGTGATACAATGCACTAAACCATTCTAATTGGCATTGGTATTTGTGCATTGCCCATAGGTCGTATCAATGCACCTGTGCATAGTATTATAGAAACACACTAGCGCGTAGTATCACACAAACGCACCGAGCGTTCTAATTGGTATTTCTATTTGTGCGGTGCCCATAGGTCGTATCAACGCAACACTGAACAGTCTCACATAAACGCACTAGTCCGTAGTATCACATAAACGCACTAGTCTGTAGTATCACACAAACGCACCAAGCGTTCTAATTGGTATTTGTATTTTTGTAGTGCCCATTGGTTGAAACACACCAGTATGCAGTATCATACAAACACACTTGTGCACACTAATTAACACGCATTGGTGTTCATTTTGTATTTTTTAGAAACATCGAACTGTGACAGTGAAATTATTGTGACTTTTGTAAATTTATTATTCATCAAAAGTCCACACATACCTTATAACAATATTCATATCAATTAAATTTTTATTAGTGCATTTGAATGTGATGTTTGGATTAATTTGTTATATCATATCATCAGATTTCACGTCTCTTCATTATAATATTTAATCATCCATATATTTAATAAGTGGTGCTACATTTCACAGTGACAATGGAGAACGCAATAGAATAAATTAAAACGTATCTTATATATATATATATATATATATATATATATATATATATATATATATACGACACTCTTTGTCATACAAAATGGGACAGTTATTGGTATCCCTTTGTCTTTTAATTGGGACACTATCTCCATTACATTAAAAAAAATGTCTAATTTCAAAAACAAATATTTCAAAAAAAACAACGCCTTGCTTTGATATCCAAACATATTGATCATCATTCTTCGCTTGAACTATTGTGACTTCTCGAGCTACTTCCATGAATTGGGTTATTTTGAGGAACGTTTTGTTCACGGTGTTGATTGTTTTCTTCTTTTTCACCTTCCATCTACAAACATAAAAATAAACTGTAATGAGTGTATATACATTGGTGAGAATAATGAAAATTGCAATGTTAAATAATATACATCAATGTAAATCGAAAAGAAATGATGTACCATAGCAAGAATTAACTCATGAACTATACACATTCTTTCAAAACCAAGTTTCATGCCACCTTTCAACATTTAATTTGTTGGCACAGTTCCATACCTTGTTTCCTGCAAGTTTTATACCCCATAAAAAATCATATATTTAATATAAAAATATTTGTTTTTGTTCTATTAATTATAGACGGAGCTAAGTAAAACAAGATCAAAATATGCTTACAAATTCCACAATTAATTTCTGATATACCAACATATACTGACAACCCATATTTAACCCAACGCCAATCAATTCGTCTAATGGTTCTTCTTTGTATGTTAGCACCTGTTTGAAGACCTTCAATGACGATTGTTGTAAAACAACTTAAAATATACAAAATGAAATCTAATTAAGTTGTTATAAGGAAGTAACAATTACTCACAAACTTAGATATCAACATTTTTCTTCCTTGTCGTCCTATTTTATGTGTTGAATGGGTTCCATTTTTTTTCTTTTCTGCAAGAAATTACTTGAAAATTAATATTTAATGCTAAATTGTTTATTTATTATACCTAATCGAAAAATTCAATGATTACATATTACATTTGAGGCACATTGTTGTTGATATGGCTCCTCGTGTTATCCAATTATGTCCATTTCTTTTACCATCTCCTTGTACACCTTTTTAGACATTCCTACTGGCATATTTCTTATATCAGCACATTCATCCTTTGAGATTTTCATAATATTCTTGAAAATGTAACATGACAATAAACTATTTAATTTTTATATTGATATATGAAAAGTAAATATATAACAAAAGTGATATTTATAAATGATTGCTTTCTAGTAATATATACATATAATTCTAGAAAGACATTTAAAGGAATATTACCTTTTCATTCCTTTTTTTTCGTTATACTTTTTTGCTATTAAAAGTCTAACATGTCTCATTTACCAATTCTCTGGAAACTCATCCTGTAGTTTAGATAAAATTTGGTTCTTGGAATAATTGGATTGATTTTTGGATTGTAAGTGGAATGAATGTCTATACATTCATTCCACTAGATCCCTCAAAGTTTTGTAAAAGTTTTTCCCCCTTTCGTTAACCTCCAACACCACTTTAGATGAGCTAAGGAGCAATTCATTTTCATTTTCATGTTCTATTATTTTTCTTTTCTTAGAACAACATTCCTTTTTTGAGTTGTTGGTCCCTGTAGAACATTAAACATATGTGAATTAATAGCGTTTTTGAAACATTTTATCTAATATTTTTAAGAGTATTATTAATGAAAATTAAATAAATAAACTCATATTAGATTGATAATATTTTTTCATTTACCTGATTCATCCTTCTGCAATTTTTCCATCAAGATTTTACGCTCTTCTTGTCCTAGATAACAAATAATCTTATTGAGCTTCATCATTTTGTGGCTCCGCATGATACACAATAAGCAATACATATTAGTTATACTTACATATAGTTCAAAAATAATAACTTTTGTAAAGAATTTACAAATAACTTGTTTTTTTTTTCTTTTTTCAGTGTGTTATTAGTATTTTTGTTGCTTGATCTCTTGTCAGCCATTTCTTTATCAATATGAAACCTGTACCATACCATTCATTAATATATTTTATAAATAAATCACAAACATTTCATGTAAAAATAAAATCAAGAAAACGGTGTGCCTTTCAAGCAGTACGCGTCGACATCGGTGCAGCATGTTGTTATAAACGCACCGCCAAAACAATAGAAACATTGTACGGTGATATCAGTCAACAAGGAGAACTGGTGAGTTGTATGTTAACCATCACACCGATTAACATATAAAAATTAATAAAAATCTTCTAGTGTAAGCTTTTGTAGCATATGATGTCATGGACGGGGCAGTGCGACATGTTCTTATAAATGCACCGAGAAAACAGGGGACCACTGTATGGTTCTCTCTATCAACAAGGAGACATGGTGCGTTATATGTTAACTGGTGTACCAATTAACACATACATAAAGTAAAAAACTATTTTTTTCAAGCAGTATGTGCACGGTGCACTATAATGAAATAACACACTGGTGTGCTATTTTACATAGGGCACACAGATTTAAAAAAAAAAGTATCAAACAGTACGTGCGCGGTGCGCTGTGATAAACTAGCGCACCAGTGTGCTATTTTACACAGGGCACACCGATTAAAAAAAAAAATATTTTTTAAAAACTCACGCAGGGGCCAACATGGATTGGGATCCAACTCTACAAGTTGTCCCATGGGTTGGATGTCATAGGCCTATATATATAGCAATACAAACCCTATAAATATAAACTGAAAAGCGCTAATTTTGAAGTCACAAAAACAGGAAGAAGCAAGGGCAAAAACAAAAAGAATCAGGGTTTAGCATAAGAATGGATTTTATTTTATTTTTATTATTTTTTTCTGAAAATGAGCAGTAAAATTTAATCACTAAATGGTTTGAAATCCTATGCTACAGGGTTTGAATCATGAGAAGTTTGGAATTCTGATTGTTTGAATAGCTCTGTTTGAAATTATTTCGCTGCTCCACAGTGCTCTCATTCTCTCTTGCTCCAGGTATGCCTCTCATTCAAATCTCTCCCTGAATTTTTTTGCAAAAATAATGAAATAATGAAAAGGTTTTACTATTTCAAGAATTGTTTTATGAAATTACATTTTCGAAAATAATTTTCCGCCCAATTTCAATTTACCGCTTTGTTTTCACTTTAAAAAAAAAAGTTGCACTTTTTTTTTATTTGTAGTTATTTGGCACTGGTGCATCAATTAATAACACAACACCGGTGTGTAGTAACTAAAATGCACCGCACTGCGCACCTGCGCGGTTAACTGTACATTAGCACTGATAACAATAAGTCCATTTTTAAGGCACCAAAATTACTCTTAAGTGTATACACCAAAATTTATTGTTTATTTTGCTTAAATGCAGAGAGAAAATATCTTAATTATATTAAATGGACAATTCTTCAAAATCCAGCTTGTTCCATAAAATTTTTCAAAGTCCATCGCGTAGTTCTCCCTATCCATCTCGAGACATAATATTTACTTCATATTTTATCTATATTTTCATTATCTAATTGAATTTAAATATTTTATCCATGTCAATCAGCTTAATAAAATTAATATATACACATTTGCAGGTTCATGAAGATTCAGAATCAAGTTGAGATACACAAAATATTGAAATAGCTCCAAAACATAGGAAGCTCTTATCAGGAGCAGCATACCGCAAGGTGCATTTGGTAGATGAAAATGGAAAGTCGCTTCACCATGCCAATTGTAACATTGCATCTTCTAGCCACAATCCTTGGTGATGGTAATAATAATTGTTTGGTATATTAATGCAATTATTTCAACGCCAAACCAATTAATCGTGCATTGTCGATGTGCTTACTAATTGATATCATATATTTTGTACTAATCATGTTCAAATATTTTTTTTGAAATTATTAGGATTCTAGTGATGATGAGTGACCTACCTACGATATTCTTTTGTAGCCCACAACAATGTCAAATCGAGAGAAGGCTGAATTAAGAGAAAAAATCGAAGAGGAACGATACCGAGAATGGTTGAATCAACCAACTATTCAATTCCCACTACGTCTAGATTCACCAATTATGAATGCCTACAACAATAGTAGTTCTTCACAAGTTGGCAATGGAGGTCATCAAATAGAGATTGGTATGGACGATTACTTAAGGGATACGACTGCCATGGAGACAATGTTGTTAAATGCATTCTAGAATGATGATTAGCTAGGGGATAATGCTCATATCACTGGTACATTTTTCAAAAGCCTTAAATTTTCTTCCACCACCCCTCTTTGGACCTGGAGAACATTCAAAGTATACCCGTTTGGGGACAATGATGTAACTGTACAACCTGAAAGAAAATTTTGGCTTGTCGAATGCATGTTTCTTAGAAATTTTGAGGTAAGTGACCATAAAGTCTTCCCTTATATTTTGAGAAATATAATCACATAATGAACATTAAAAATGGTCAATTTTATAAACGTTAATAATTATATCGGCATTAATGTACATTTAATATTGTCTATGATCACCATCTACAGGTTATTCAAAGATAAGGTTCTTCTAAGTGATAATGTCTTGCCCAGTAATTGCGAAGAGGAAAAGAAATTGTTGAAAATGTTGGGTGTTGAGTTCATATCATATCATGCATGTCAAAATTATTGTATTCTATGTAGAGGAGAATATGGAAACAAAGAGATATCTCTGTTGGATCACATCAAAGGAGATTCGTTATCTGCATTTTCACGTTGGATCACGTCAAAGGAGATTCATGTGGCTAGCATTCCACGGTGGCATCAAGAGATAGTTGAGATTGTTTATATGTTTGAGAAGGAACTGTTGATGAGTTTCATGGACTTGCAGCTTCATCTTCTAACCCACCTAATATATGAGGTTGAATTAGTTGCGGTGGTTTCTTGTCATTGGATGTTCTTCTTAAAGAGGTACATGAAGAAATTGAAAGGTTTTGTTCGATAAAGGGAAAAACCCAAGGGGTCTATGGTAGAGGGGTACATATCGTATGAGTATTTCTATTATGCCAGTGCATACATCAAGCAGATCATAAACAGATCAGGTGTGGTGATTTGGGATGATGAAAGGGATGAAGACAAAAGAGAAGGGGAGTTGATCCAAACGAATGGAAAAATGTGATTGATAAATAGTAAGCAACTTATCATTTTTCAAATTTACACGAAGTAAATATTCATGTTGAACTTCGATATAATGTATATTCTGATCTCATATGTACCATATGTCAGTTTTATTTCATTAGCGAATGCAGAAATTGAAGCAATCAATAAATTCATTCTTTACAATTCTGAAGCGACACAACCATGGGTCGCATTGTACAAACAAAAGAGGATGAAATTTGATAGTGATAGAAAATAATTCAGATAGTTGAATGGTAGAAGTGTGCCTTATCCCTATCATTAAAATAAAATATGCCAAAAATATGCCCCAATAATTAGGTTGCTGACCAAGTCATAGAGAAATACAATGAAACCGGTTGTTACCCGCGTGTTGAAGAGGATGCGCTAAACGTAGGGGTTGAGTACACCCACTCGGTAATAATCTATTTATGTACATTTCAAACCTAATAATGCACCTTTGAAATATAATTACGTCTATATTTCATACTTTAATTTTTGGGTTATTATAAGACACATGACACTATGATTTTTTAACTTTTTTATAGATGCATTTTTTCCCATCTATGTGGGCATATGGACACTATTTTCACATACAAAATGTCGATGATAGACACATGACACAAGAATGTGGAGTGGAATTCGAGTTTGATCAATCTAGTCGATCTAGCCACCATGATAAAAACCTAGTACAAGGGACGTTAGGTTACGTCAGAAAGATACAAGAGATCATTGAAGTGTATTTCTCTTCTTTCCAATGTGTTATTTTTAGGTGCAAGTGGTGGGACACCTTTTATCGGAATAATGTAAGGGAATATCGCGATAGTAGGTTGATATGTGTCAACTCTAGAAAGATGTGGGATGAAGCTAAGGAGCCCTATGTTTTCCCCAAACACTACAATTGGGTGTATTTTTACCCAGATGTGTTTGATAGGGATTGGTGGCTCGTCTTGAGACATGACCCTAGATCAAAACATATTTTTGAGAAAAATAGTGTTATCATGCCAAGAGAGATGGAAGATAATGAGGGTGATCATGAGAACCGAGAGTGATATGGTACATGTGTTATTTCATCATTTATAATGTTTAAGATAGGTTTTTATAAACAATAGGACTTAATTACCTTCCAGATAAGACTCTTTTTTTCGAAACATTATAATATGTATTTTGAATTAATTGGTAATTTGCATTGTGTTAATGTTAAAACCATTTCACTTGATAGTTTTCAATTATGTTGATCTCGAAAGCAATAGCGTACTCTATAAAGTTCTCTTTTTTTTGTATGTAAGATCATAATAAAATAATGATAATTCTAAAGTACATGAATTTATTTGCATTATTTTCTAAACTTTATTATGTTACAAAAATTCATATTATTCTAGATTTATTATTTTATAATTATTTATATTCATACAAATTTACAATTTTACAATTATGGTAATTTAACAATATTTACGGTATACATTTTACTTACGGTAGTTATGGTTCAAAATTGACAATTAATTTACAATTTTACAAATTTACAAATTTAAAAATTTTAATAAAATTGAATGATGGCAATACATACAATTATAATTACAATTTTACAATTTCACAATACAATTGCAATTAAAATTTTAGAATTTTATATACAATTACAATCATTTGATATTTAATACAATTAAAATTTTACAAATATTTACATACAATTACAATTACAATTTTACAATTTCACATACAATTATAGTTACAATTTTATAATTGAAATTAAAATTACAATCATTTCACCTTAATACAATTAAAATTTTACAAATATTTTACATACAATTACAATTACAATTTTACAATTTTACATATATACAATTACAATGCAAATTACAATTACAATCATTTCACAATAAATTAAATATTACAGTTGCAATTAAAATTTTACAAATATTTTACATACAATTACAATTAGAAATGCAATTACAATTTTACAATTTTACATACAATTAAAATTAAAATTTCAATTACAATCATAACACAATATTTAATAAATATCATGATTTAATATTAAAAATAAACATCACGATTATGATAAAAATCGTACAAACATCATATTCGACTAAAAAACACATTCAAATTTTCTAACATCATCTAATCATCATGATCAGGATCATCTAACAAAACACAAGCATTGTATAACATAATCACAACACAAACATCAAATATACATCTCATGTCAAATAAATGCTATCACATACACATCTATTTGCAAGTTGCACATTAAATGAACATATCTAACATGACCTAACAATATACACATTATGATGAACACCAACATGTAAATTAAGTACATCTGCAACATGAACATAAAATGCATGGACCATATATATATATATATATATATATATATATATATATATATATATATATATATAGTTGTATAATGTCAAAAAGATACAACTGTAATATAACATCATATATATTTCAAATATCAATTGATGGTACATCAATAGTAGTACTAGTCGAGGCCTGCTCAGTCGGTGGTGCAACCTTGACATGCTAAGATAGATGTTGATCACGTGCCTGCTAATCTCGAGGTGCCTCATGCTGATCAGGATCAAATGCCTTCTCATGATGACTCATGGATGGTCCAGCCTGCTGATCTATGGATGGTGTGGTGGCCTGCTCAGTTGATGGACCTGCCTCCTCAAATGGACCTGCGCCCTCCTCAAGATCATGTGCCTACTCATGATCATGACTACTGGATGTTGCAAGCTACTCATCTCTGGTGTGAGGTGGAGGAGGAGATGGAGTACTAGTTAAACGATGATCACTCCCCTGATCATGATCATCAGATGATGCATTGCTTGATTGTCGAAGTACTGCATCTCCACCACGCCTAGGTTGACCGGCCCTCCTCGCCCATGCCAATAATCTGGTAGCTCCAAGGATATGTTGCATCAAGGTCAACATATCACGGGGCACGCCTCTCCATATCATTGTCAACCTATCATCAGCATGTATCTCTTTGATAGTGACCGAACTAACTCCCTCCTCCACTAGGAGTTGACAGAGTTGGTCGCCCAACTCCATCCTAAATCGAGTGTTAGGCCTAAGCCTCACACATGCTGGTACCTACGCATGATCATGAGTACTAGGTCTATCACCAGCTTGATCCTCCGCATCTGCCATATCCTCGTAAGCAGGATCTACACCTAGATCATTTGTTGGCGGTGGCATCTCATCTCCAACAAATGACCCAATATCTACAAAATATATATAAGTACACAAAAATGATTAGAAAATTTCATTAAACAATTTAATAAAACAAGCTAAAGAACGTGTTATAATAATTTTAAAGAAAAAACTAATATTACCTCTCTCATTCGGTGGCTCATTATTTGTGAAGAAAATGTTGGCACACCCTCACCAATCCAAACCAACACACGGACATGGCACCAGAATGAAGGCATGATCATTAACACTAGATAGAAACTCTAGTGCATCATGATATATCCTGGCGGAAAAGTTAGACTCGCCCCTCTTGGGAATCATCTGGCCCCAAATCTCCATCTGTACATTCAACATCGACCTACGAGGCTGTCGAACAAAAATAGGCCTCATTTCTAGAAACCTCTCAAAAAATAAACAAAATAACTTTGAAGCAAAAGGGAATGTTACCCTCCACTGTTCCTCAGAATGACATCTATCTAATGTGTTATAAAAATGCCACAAAAAAATCACAGACCACCTCACAAGTCGTGGTGCTTGTAATAAAGAATCAACGTAAAATAATAATGGGAAACTAATGTGTTGCCCGTCACTAGTATGATGTGGAATGGTCGACAAAAGTAGTGAGAGGCACCTCACCTCCTCTACACTGAATGAAGAAATATATAACTGACCACCGGAGACTTGAAAATCTGCAGGAGAAAATATATTGGCACTAATGTATCTCTGGGAGTACACCAACTGACTCCCTACTTCATAGCCAACAGGGACCTCTCTGAACGAGGGCAAATCCTACCCTCTCCTAGATAGGCCAGTAATAAAATATATGTCCTCCTTAGTGGGCACGTACCACTGGTTAGGACCAATCTGGAAAGCCTGTCGGTGGGAAATCCACATGAAGATGAGTTGTCGCAATAACCCATTATTGCCCTTGAGGGATGTAGCCTCCACATAGAACTTGAGGAGGCCCACCTCCCTTAGGAGCAACTGAGTGGCTTCCGCAATAGGGTGAGGGTACCTAAGTCTCTCCCTCTCTCGCACCTCCCACAGGCGAACCACGTTATACTGGTCCGCCATATGTTCTTGTCGTTCCCTCTCTTCTCTCCCTTGACATCTTTGAATGATTCACATATTAAATAAAAAAAAATTATTAAATGAGACATGTGTGTGTGTGTGTGTGTGTGTGTGTGTGTGTATTTGGAAAAAAAAACAGTCGGTGCACTAAAAATATTGTCATGCACCGGTATCGGTGCGACTGTTTTTATCGCGCACCATCCTCAGTGCTCATGGAAATTTGTAGCACACCGCAAAACATGAACTGTACTTTCTTCTACGGTGCGTTGAAGAACATATCCACCCCAGGGCGGATAGTTAGGTCAATGCACCGCCCAACATTAATTCATGGTCAACAGTGCGATCATGTAAACCACTGCGTCGTTGACTACATATCAAATAGTAACAGAAACTCACTTAGAATTTTTTGTTTTACAATTAACTAAAATGAATTCTAATATTGTCTTTTCATATTGAATATGATTCAAACTTTATAATAACTCAAAATATTAAATTTATTTGTGCACTTTAAATAAGAAAACTAGATTTCTTTTATCCAAAATTTAAAAAGACACACCAATTAAACTACATAATTTTCTACATCAATCATGTAATTCAAAGTTTATAAAGGTTTGGTTTACTTTTGAGCCAAAATTTATGGGATTGTAAATAACTAAATCAATCTCAACTGTTGGTTTATGGAGACACTTATTTTTATTTTTTAAAACATTAAATCATCATTTATGTTCTCATAAGAAATAACAAACCTTATTTAATAGCTCCATTTCCCAAGTTTAGACTAATAAATCTGAGTGTCTACTAGAGACAACAAAAATATAGTTTTATTATAAATATTTAAAAAAAAATCAATTCTCTGGTAAAAACGACACTATGTGGAGCTGAAATCAACCAACTACATCGTGTCTCTAATTTATAAATAATCTAGTAGGAAAAGACAAATATTACATGCATTTGTTCAAATTTTGGTGAGTGTTTGTACAAACATTACACGAGTGACGTGAGTTTGCAGAACTATAGATGTCCAATAAGTCAAAAATAACGATTCATGTTCGTATAAGTTCAGCATTCGTCAAAGGTTTTGATATACTCCAAAGTCCTCGAGTTGAGTTGAATGTCGCTCTATTAGAAAATGCAACACTCCACCTAAAAATTTGAAGTCGTTTTGTACCAAACGAATATGTAAATGTAAATGTAAATGTAGAGTAAACAATATTTAAATCATTTATCGATTTACACTGTGATGTTCCCTCATTAATCTCGAACTTTGATCCAAAATGAAGAGTTGAGTGCTTCTATCCAAATTGAAGAGATGATCTAGCAGAAATCTTCTAATATTTTAAACTGAAGCAACCAAACAATCAACATTTGCAAATTTAATAGTGAAAATAATAGAATTTATATGGGGATCCAAAATGAAGAGTTGAGTGCTTCTATCCAAATTGAAGAGATGATCTAGCAGAAATCTTCTAATATTTTAAAGTGAAGCAACCAAACAATCAACATTTGCAAATTTAATAGTGAAAATAATAGAATTTCCATGGGGCTCTTGAAATCGAGCTGTGAGTTTAACCTAAAACTAGTAAATAATGTGTAATCTATTAAAAATATATATATATACTTAAATTCATATTTAGTTCATTTGTAAAAAAAGAATAAATAAACCTCCTTAGTTTTTACAAATAAAACTCCAAAAATGCATTCAAATTCAAATTGATTATGACTACCACATTCAATTCCCCAAAACTTGAAGAAAGGATTACAGTTTTAGTTTGAACATTACCAATTTAGCCCTAATAATATCGTTGCCATCAAGACTATTTTTCGCAAGCCATCAATACTTCTCGCCTCCACTAAAACAACCCATTTGGAAAGAGAATGAACGAATAGAATATGTGGGTACCCTTCCTTGAGAAGGGGGGCCATGTAAGGGGAGTTGTATATACCATTATATTTCTATATGATCTCATCACCATTATAATTTACTCACGAGAGAGTTTTGCACATCCCTTACATGATAAACAAATATCCGTGGGTCACTAAAATATGAGGAATAGAAAGCATCTTATTGTACGGTAAAAGAGATTTTCGCCCAGAGGGAGAAATTTAACAAGAGTTGTTGCATAACTGGGCCACATTTATGAGAACAGTAACGCCATAACTTTGCCACATTTATGAGAATGGTAGGGCACCCTACCTTTTCCTTATACTTCTATGTCATGGTGTATACGGTTAATCATGCATATATTTCAAAATGTAAACAAACATTTTTTTCACAAATTTCGGAATGTTAACAAATATTCATTTCAAAGGCACATTTCACATTAAAATTTTAATTTCATTTTCTGTAGGTGGAAATAAATTAGAGGCACAATAAATTTTTAATGACAATTTGATTAAAAAAAATAATTTAAACAAAGTTTGAACACTTGATTTATATACAAAGAAGTTATTATTTAGAGTGACAATGAAAACAATATATTAAATTAATTAGCAAAAAATTAAAGTGGCCAATTTCAATAGAAAAACACTTATCAACTTAATTAATTATATAATTTAATATAAATTTGATTAATAAACATAAATGAATAAAATAATATATTATATTTAACTATATATTAGAATAAATAATAATAATTACGTATAATTATATATAATTAATAATAATAATTATTAATAATAAAAATTATTACAAATATAACTATAATATAAAATTTAATAAAAAATTATAATACACTCATGATTAATTTAAAATACATGTAGATAAGAAATATATAAACCATGAAGAAACTTAATGGATGCATGCCGTAACTATATATAAAATGAGACAAATAGAATAATAAGACACACCAATGAGATATCAAGATAACACTTGGAACTATAAGAATAAAATCATTAATAAAAGTAAAAGGTTTTATAAATTTTAATTTGATTTATAAAAATTATTTTCAAAGTCTTAAAATTATTAAAAGAAAAAAAAAATTAAATACATTTTGACATGATGACTTATTATAAAATTATAATAGAAAGGATGTTGACAATTAATACTATCTATTTTATATGTTATTAATTTTCATAATTTAATTTAACATCCAACATTATTTGCATATAGAAATTATAAAAAATTTAATACTCGTTTTTATTATATTTAAATACAAATAAATATATAACTTTAAAAAAAAATAATAATAATTTTATTTATTTTATTTAAAGTTTTAAACATATATCTATTGAATAATTAAATAATTTTAATTTATTAAGAATAATTATTAAATGAATTTAATTTATTGAAAATGATTATGAAATATTAATAATTTTCCAAATATTACAAGAAAATCATAATTGTTTAAAAACTTTATACTATGTTTAGGATATTAGAATAAAACACAAAAAATAAATCATATTATTAATATTTTATTTTACATATTATATGTAACTTTTTTATATTTTTATATTTTTTCTGATCAGATTTATTGTTGAATGTAAAAACTAATATAAAACTAATATATCCACAATTGTGTAAAACTCGTACTGATTTATTTGGAAATGGATTTCATTTTATTTTCAATTATTTTTTAGGATATTTTAACATTAAACCTAATAAAAACTAAACTTTACCAAATAAATTAATTTTCAGTTCACAAATGAAAAAAGCTCCATTAATAAAAATCTTCTCACAAAAAAGGCAGATCTAACAATAATAAGAATCTTCTCACAAATAAGGCAGATCTAAAAATAGTTTTGAAAGAATAACGTTGTGAAAGAACAACCACATGTGAAGTAGAATTAAAAAGTAAAAACAAACAGACATGTGAAGTGGAATTAAAAAGTAAAAACAAAAAAAACATAAAATCAGATTCATCCATATAAAAACTGAGTTGAACTTCACAAATGAAAAAAGCTCCATTAATAAAAATCCTCTCACAAGGCAGATCTAACAATAATAAGAATCTTCTCACAAATAAGGCAGATCTAAAAATAGTTTTGAAAGAAGAACGTTGTGAAAGAGCAACCACATGTGAAGTGGAATTAAAAAGTAAAAAAAACATGTGAAGTGGAATTAAAAAGTAAAAACGAAAAAAACATAAATCAGATTCATCCATAGAAAAACTGAGTTGATAATATGATATTTTTAGGTAAAGAAAAAAATTGTATAGGTATGAGGAAAGCTATGGGAATATCTTATGGAATGAAATTATTTTCAAAAATACAATAAAATCATGTTACGTTGAGTGGCTCTGGGTGTACTACAAGGAAAAGACCTTCTAGCGGAGGTTATAAAGGAGGTTTTTAATGTTATAAAATTGGTCAACATTATCAAAAAAACATATGCTACCACATCCATTTCTGGTAACGGAGGTTTTGGCGGAGCTTCTAACGAAAATTCAATACAAATAAAAAAAATGGGCGGTCGGAGGTTATTACGGATGTTTTTTCATCGATGCTCTTATCAAGTTTTAATGCACTAGTGCGTATCAGTAGACAACGCACCGTGGTGGTCGAAGGAGAATGCACCGGGTCGTTAAGGAAAACAACAACACCGGGCCTGGTGTTGGTGATACAATGCACGGGGTCGTTTTAATTGGTCTTGGGATTTGAGCGGTGCCCATAGGTCGTATAAGCGCACCGATGCATGTATCTTTATGAGGCACCAATGCTCGGTATCACAAAAACGAACCGAGATTTATAATTGGTATTGGTATTCATGTGGTGCAAATGGCATCTACAAATGCACTGGTGCTTATAGATACATAAACGCCCCAGTGCACAGTATCACCAAACACACCAATATTTATAACTGGAATCGGTATTAGTGCGGTGCCCATAGAATCATAAACGCACCAGTGCGTATAGACACATAAACACACCAATTTTCATTTTAATTTTTTAGAAACATCCACCTCTGACAGTCCAATTATTGTGATTGTTTTAAATTCATTATTCATCAAAAGTCGACACATCTTATAACAATATTCATACTAATTACATTTTTATTAATGCATTTGAATGTGTTGTTTGGATCAATTTTTTATATCATATCAGAATTATTGTGGTTTTTATAAATTCATTATTCATCAAAAGTTGACACATATATATAATGTTATAACAATATTCATATGAATTAAATTTTTATTAGTGCATTTGAGAGCGACAATGGAGAACACGATAGAATAAATTAAAACATATTTTATGATTATATATATATAAGACAATCTTTATCATACAAAATGGGACAATTATTCATATCCCTTTGTCTTTCAATTGGGACACTATGTCCATTACATTAAACAAAATGTCTGATTTCACAGACATATTTCAAAAAATAAAATTCCTTGCTTTGATATCCAAATTACATAGTGATCATCATTCTTCTCTTGAACTGCTCTCACTGCTAGAGCTACTTTCATGACTTGGGTTATTTTCAGGAATGTTGTGTTCACGACTTTGATTGTTTTCTTCCTATTCACTTTCCATCTACAAACATAAAAATAAATTGAAATGAGTGTATATACATTGGTGAGAATAATGAAAATTCCAATATTAAATAATATACATCAATGTAAATTGAAAATAAAAATGACGTACCATAGCAACAATTGACTCATAAACTATACACATTCTTTCAAATCCATGTACCATGTCATCTTTCAAAATTTCATTTGTTGGGCAGTTCCATACTTTGTTTCCTGCAAGTTTTATACCCCATAACAAATCATATATTTATAATAAAAGATTTTTTTGTTCTATTAATTATAGACGGAGCTAATTAAAACAAGATCGATAGATACTTACAAATTCCACAATTAAATTCTGATATGCCAACACCTACTCACAACCCATATTTAATCCAATTTCAATCAATTCGTCTCACGGTTCTTCTTGGTATGTTAGCACCTGTTTGAAGACATTCAATGATGATTTTTGTAAAACAACTTAAAAAATAAAAAAATGAAATCTAGTTAAGTTGTTAAAAGGAAGTAACAATTACACACAAACTTAGAGATCAACCATTTTCTTCCTTGTCGTCCTGTTTTATGTGCTAAATGGGTTCATTTTCTTTTCTGTTTTTCAAGAAAAATCTTGCAAATTAATATTTAATGCTAAATTGTTTATTTATTGTACCTAATGATCGAAAAATTCAATGATTACATATTACATTTGAAGCACGTTGATGTATTCGTTCCACTAGATCCCTCAAATTTTTGTAAAAGTTTTTCCCCCTTTCGTTAACTTCCAGCACCACTCCAGATGAGTCAAGGAGCAATTCATTTTCATTTCCATATTCTATTTTTTTTATTTTCTTAGAACAACATTCATTTTCTGAGTTGTTGGTCCCTATAAAACATTAAACAAATGTGAATTAGTATATTGTTTGACACATGTTATCTAATAATTTTAAGTATATTATTAATGATAATTAAGAAAAGAAACTCATATTGGATCGATAGTATTGTTTCAATCACCTTATTCATCTTTTTGCAATTTTTCCATAAAACTTTTACGCTCTTCTGGTCGTAGATCAGAAATAATCATATCAAGCTTCGTCATTTTGTAGCTATGTGTGATACACAGTAAAAAATACATATTAGTTAAAGTTACATATAGTTCAAAAATAATATTTTTTTATAAAGAATTTACAAAGAACTTGCCTTTTTTGCTTTTCTTAATGTGTTAACAGTATTTTTGTTACTTGATATCTTGTCAGTCATTTCTTTATCAATGTGAAACCTGTATCATATCATTCATTAATATATTTGTAAATAAATTTTCAACTTTTCAGGTAGAAAATAAATCTCGAGACACTGGTGCACCTTTCATGAAATCTGCACCACCGTCGGCGCGTGGATATATTAACAAGGCACTGAAAAACAATATAATACACCATACGGTGCGTTCGGTATTATAAACGCACTGCAAAAACAATGTAATATACCTAACGGTGCGTGGGGTATTATAAACGCACTGTAAAAACGGGCTTTCCTAGTTAAAGAGAGCAGCAGTGCCCTATTTCAGATTTGGCGCATGGATTTAAAAAAATGTTTTAAATTTTTTACGACACAGAACTTGCCGGTGCGCTGTAATAATACATAGTATCAGTGCGATGGCATATGCAGGGCGCACCGATAAAGAAAAATCCATTTTTTCAAAAATTCACACAATGGCCGAATGGATTGGGATTCGACCATGCAAATCATCCCGTGGGTTGGAAGTCAATATAAAATGAAAATCCATAATTCTGAAATCATAGAAACAGGGAGAAGAGAGGGAAAAAACAAAAAAATGAAGGGTTCAGGGTAAAAATGGATAAAACTGCAAGAAAAAATAAAAAACTACAGAAAAAAAAAAAGTAAAAAAAAGAATTAAATTTAATCACAAAATGGTTTGAAATTCTATGATAAAGGGCTTGAATCACCAGAGTTTTGGTTTCTGATTGTCTGAATGCTTCTGTTCGAACGTATTTCACCATCCACAGTGCCCTCATGCTCTCTTGCTCTAGGTCCGTCTCCTGCAAAAATCTAACTGAAAATTTTTAGCAAAAATAGTGAAATAATGAAAAGCATTTAGTATTTAAAGAATTATTTTATCAAATTAGATTTTCGAAAATATTTTGCCACCCATTTTTCAAATTGTCGTTTTTTTCTACTTTAAACAAAATAGAGTTGCGTTTCTTTTATTTGCATTAATTCGTTTCCAGTGTGCGGAAATGTGACGCATCGATGTGTTGTAGTAATACGACACACTGACACCTATTAGGATGATAAGGGCACAAGACTTTTTAAAGTTGGTTTTTTTTTTTTTTTGTATGTAAGATCATAATAAAATAATGATAATTATAAAGTACATGAATTTATTTTCATTATTTTCCAAACTTTATATATGTAAGATCACAATAAAATAATGATAATTATAAGGTACATGAATTTATTTTCATTATTTTCTAAACTTTATGTTACAAAAATTCGTATTATTCTAGATTTGTTATTTTACAATTATTTTCAAATTTACAAATTTTAATATTTTAATAAAATCATTTCACAGTAATATAACTAAAATTTTCACATTAATAGAATTAAAATTTTACAAATTAATATTTTACATGCAATTACATTAATTAAAATTACAATTACAATTTTACATTAATTTCACATACATGAGTTACGATTATAATTACAATTACAATTTTAATTTTACATACAATTACATTTACAATTTTACATATAATTACATTTACAATTACAATTACAATTTTACAAATATTTTACAGACAATTCAATTAAAATTACAGTTACAAATACAATTACAATTACAATTTTACAAATATTTTACATACAATTCAATTAAAATTACAATTACAATTTGTGAAATTTACATACAATTAGAATTAAAATTACAATTTTACAATTTTTCATATATACAATTACAATCATTTCATAACAAATTAAATATTACAATTACAATTAAAATTTTACATTGAATAAATATTTTACATACAATTACACTTAAAATTACAATTAGTACAAATACAAATACAATTTTACAATTTTACATAGAATTAAAATTTAAATTACAATTACATTCACCGCATAATATTTAATAAATATCATGGTCATTAAATAATATTAAATTAATTAATAAACATCATCGTGATCATGATAACCATCGTACAAACATCATATTCGACTAATAAACACATTCAATTAACATCAAATTAACATTATATATTAACATGATCACAACATAAACATCAATTGTACATCTCAATATAATGTCAAATAACTCATGCGCCTATCACATATACACATCTATTTGCAAGCTAAACATTAAATGAACATATCTAACATGACTAACAATATGCACCACATTATGATGATCATCAACATGAAAATTAAGTACAACTAAAACATGAACATCAAATACATGGACTATATATATATATATATATATATATATATATATATATAATGTTAAAAATATACAACTGTAATATAATTGTCATGGATCAGGCGCTGGTGGTAGTATAAAAACATCAATAACACTAGTACAAGTGGATGTGGCCTACTCAGTAAAGTTGGGTGTAGCCTCGACAGTTGATGGTCGACTAGCCTGCTCATGATCATGATGATCACTAGTACTGATGGATGCATCCACTGGTGGTAGTAAAACATGATCAATATGAGGCGCAGTAGTAGTGGAGGCCTGCTCAGTCAATAGTACTGCAGCCTCGGCAGTCGATGGTCTAGCCTGCTCATGATGATCATGACTAGTACTGATGGATGCTACAGGATGCTGACTGGACGTGGCTGATGGTCCAACCTCATCTCCATAATGACTAGTGTCACATGCTGCTAGTGGAGCTTCATGCTGATCATCAAGCATGTCGTGAGGTAAACGATCATGAGATGCATCTGAGTCATTGCTGGCAGACTGTCCATCACGTGTCGTAGCTCGACTATGCCTATAGCTACGGAAAATCCTCCTCAATTGCGTAACAGTTTTCGTAGCTCCTACGACATGCCGCATTAGGCGGTACATGTCACGCGGCATGCCTTTCCACATCCGTAATAGTCTATCATCACCCTTTATCTTTCTGTAATGAGCAGGTCTGATGCCCACATCTGAAATCACTCCACGGAGTTGGCTACCCAACTCCATCCGATATCTGGTCTCAAGTCGACCACACCTAGAAAAAGGCAGTACCGGTGCACCATGAGGCACAGGAACAACACGTCTCTCTGTTGCGTCACCGGCCTCGTCCTCCGTCACATCATCCATCTCCTGATCGTAATCATCAGGATCGACACCTGGATCATGTGGTGGATCCGACATCTCATCCCCATCAAAAAAGCCAATGTCTACAAAATATATAGAAGTTCACAATAATAATTAGACAATTTCATTACATGATTTAATAAAAACAAGTTAAAAAACATGTTAGAATAAATATAAATAAAACAGTAATATTACCTCTATCATATGGCGGCTCGTAAGGAGTGAAGAGGATGTTGGGACACCCTCGCCAATCTAGTCCAGCATAAGGACATGGGACCATAATGAAGGGATGCAACCCGCCAACACTGGCTAGTTAGTCCAGCGAATCATGTGATATCCTCACTGGAAGCATAGCGTCTCCCCTCTTGGGCATCATCTGCCCCCACATGCACATCCGAGCCTCGAACATCAGCCTTTGAGGTTATCGAACAAAACTAGGTCTCATCTCTAGACACCTCTCAAAAAATAAACAAAACAGCTCTGAAGAAAAAGGGAAGTTGACCCTCCCTTATGCATGAGCACGACATCTATCTAAGGCCATACAAAACTATCGCAAAAAAATGGAAGACCACCTAACAAGTCATGGCTATTGTACTAAATAATCAACTTAATATAAAAGCGAGATGTGTTTCCCATCACTGGTGTTGTGCGAAATGATCGAAGCGATAATAGAGAGGCACTGCACGTCCCGTCTACCAAAAGAACCTATACGTAACTAACCTCCAGGTACCTGAAATTCTAAAGGAGAAAGTACATGTGCTCCAATGTATCTCTGGGAGTAAACTAACTGACTCCCTGCTACACAACCAACTGCAACGTCTGGGAATGAGGGAAAATTCCACCCCCCCTCCTCGATAGTCCTGTAACAAAATAAATGTCCTCCTCAGTGGGTGTGCACCACTGGTCAGGACCAACCTAAAAAGCATGTCAGTGGGCATTCCACCTGCCCATAAGATGTCTCAAAAGCACACTATGGGCCTTTAGGCTAGAAATCGCCTCCTTATAGAACTTGAGGAGGCCAACCTGCTTAAGGATCTCCTGGGTATCTACAGTAATAGGGCCAGGGCATCCATCTCTCTCCCTCTCTCTCGCCTCCCATTGGTGAATCATGTCATATTGTTCTACTTGTTGTTGCTGTTGTTGCTCATGTTCTCTCTGAGTCATTATTAAATAAATTTTTTTATTGAAATAGAAGTGTATTTATAAATATACATATATAATTTTTTTTGAAAAAAAAAAAACATACAAGTCAGTGCTCCATAAAAACAGTCACGCATCGGTGCTGGTGCATCCTAATATTTTAGCGCACTATCCTCAACGCCTCTAATGAAACAGACCACACTAGGTTCGGTGCAGATGTCTATTTTTCAAGCATCGTGGACAGTGTATAATTTAGAATAGTGGTGCGCTGACTGAAATATATGCCCTGGTGCATATAGTCGTGTCAGTGCACCTGCTTCATGACAATGACTTAGTTGACGGTGTTGTCTTTTACCCAGCTGCACCATTGACCCTTTCGAAATACAAAATGTGGTGCACTGACATAAACTGGGGCGGAAAATGAAGTCAACGCACCGCACTGTGATTGTCAGGGTCAACGGTGCACCTGGATACATGAGCACACGGCCTTTTTTATTTTTTATTTTTAGTTTAAAATTATTCAGGGCACCTTCCGACACTGCACCGAAAACGGTGCGGTTAACGTTAGCACTGGTAGCAGTGTTGCTTGTAAATTTTACAAGTAGCACCACTATTACATGCGAGCCGAACAGCTCGACTGCACCGCGTGACAATTTTTTTTTCTTTCTTTTTTAATGGTTATTTTTAAGTTTATTTCAATTTCTAATCCGCTAAAAGGCTTAATTATAGAAAAACTAGAAAAATACCTGTACATTTCCCCGTCGAGGAGGCATATTGGCTATAAAATTTGGAAAATAAAATTTTCCCACTATTTTTCAAAATGCAAGCTCGAGATTGGTGGCCAATGTAGAGAAACGGTGTGTGCAATGGGTGCAATGAGAGCACAGATGTTAGGGCAGCTCAGAAATAAGGAAATAGCATCGGGGTTTGAGAGCTCTGGAGCACTGAGGAAAGTGAATAATGAAGTTTTTTGGCCGTAATTTTTTTTTTAATTAACCCTATTTTGGTGCACGGGGTTTTATAAGCGCACCGGTGCAGTTAAATAAAACCGCACTGGGCAATATCAATTTTGGTGCATTGTTTATAACATGCCGGGGTGTTTCCCTAACCACGGATTAGGATCTTTCAGTTTCAGCACGAAAATTTGATTATGCACCCAGGCAGCATAATGGTAAAGCACCGATGCGTAACAGTCGCAAAGCACCGGTTTTTTTGCCTTAATTTTTTTTTGTATAACATTATTCCAGTGCGTACGGTTTCTAGCGTACATGTGCTCTTAGAGAAGAACACACTAGCTTGTTTCTATTTTGGCGCGGTGTTCTATGATGCATTGGCGCAGAATAGTATTGACGCCCCAGTGCGTTACAGTAATTGGATGCCCCGACGGTGTCTGTACTTTGCGCACGCTGTCCAGTGTGCCAATGTTCGGTTCGCACTGATGCGTTCTATGGTATCGTGCGCACCAGTAATTGATAGCTTAGGAGCACTGGAAAACTAAAAAATCCGGGTTTTTTGTCGTAAATATTTTTTTAATTTAACCCTTTACCGGTGCGCATTGTTTATAGGTGCACCGTTACTGTTTGCTACAAACGCACCAATTAGTTTGTGTTTTGGCACATTTTTTATGATGCACCGGTGCGGTTTCTGTCTACCGCACTAGGTGGTATCGGTGTTGGCATTGTATTTTATAATGCACCGGCACAGACGAGTTGTGAGGCACCAGTGCTCTATTATATTATGACGCACCGAGTGGGTGTGTACTGAGTGCACGGTGTCCGGTGTGCCAATGATTTTGTCCGCACCGGTGCTTTCTTTTTTTTAGAGCACCGGGGCGAGTTTTGATGATAAGAGCACTGATAGGAAAACATCCTCAAAACGCTCTGCTCGCCAACCTGCTCTATTAACCTCCGCTAGAAATGGATGTATGGGGTATTTTACTTTGTGTTTCCTCAAAAACATCCGCTAGAGAGTCTTTTCCTTGTAGTGGTGATATGAAATTTTGCATAGCGAACAAACTCGTACACACTATCTGTTAGCGTTGTTTCATTGCAGTGAGTGTTACTGACCCTAGGATCGTTAATTAAATAACTTGTTTAAATAGGTTTGTGTATATACTAATCATTGAATAATTGACTTGTCAAAATTTAAAAGTGGAGATATACACCAGCTACTTATGTTGAGCTATCGCTAATGGTAATATTCACAGTCAATCTTTGATCGCCCATAGTACGTTTAATCTAGTTTTCTAACTATATTTTAACGTAAAAATATATACTGCATACCCCCATCCACTTTTATATGATCCCTGCCTTCTATCTTGGGTTCCCAAATATCCACTCCCCTTTTTTGCTTTGTTTTGATGGATTGGAATATCCTTTAAAAAATTAGGGGTATATAACCATTGTACAAACATCATATCATGATTTAATATTAAAAATCAACACCACGGTCATGATAACCATCGTACAAACATCATATTCGACTAAAAAACAAATTCAAATTTTCTAACATCATCTAATCATTGTGATCATGATCATCTAACAAAACAAAAGCATTGTATAACATCATCACAACACAAACATCAAATATACATCTCATGTCAAATAACTACTATCACATACACATATATATGCAAGCTGCACATTAAATGAACATATCTAACATGACCTAATAATATACACATCATGATGAAAACTGACATGTAAATTAAGTACATCTGGAACATGAACATAAAATACATGGCCCATATATATATATATATATATATATATATATATATATATATATATATATATATATATATATATATATATATATATATATATATATATATATATATATAATGTCAAAATATACAACTGTAACAACATATAAATGTCAAATATTAGCTAGTGGTACATCAATAGTAGTACTAGTCGAGGCCTGCTCAGTCGATGGTGCAACCTCGACATGCTATGATAGATGTTTATCACGTGCCTACTGATCTGGAGGTGCCTCATGCTGATCAGCATCAAACGCCTACTCATGATGACTCGTGGATGGTCTAGCCTGCTGATCTGTGGATGGTGTGGCGGCCTGCTCAGTTGATGGACCTACACCCTCCTCAAGATCAGGTGCCTACTCATGATCATGACTGTTGGATGTCGCAGGCTTCTCATCTCTGGCGTGAGGTGGAGGAGGAGGTGGAGTACTAGCTAAATGATGATCACTCCCCTGATCATGTTCATTAGATGATGCGCTACCCAATTGTTGAATTACTGCATCTCCACCAAACCTACATCGACCGACCCTCCTCGCCCGTGCCAGTAATCTGGTAGCTCCAACGATATGCTGCATCAAGGTCAACATATCATGGGGCATCTCCATATCTTTGTCAGCCTATCATCAGCCTGTATCTCTCTGATAGTGACCGAACTGACTCCCTCTTCCTTAGGAATTGACAGAGTTGGTCGCCCAACACCATCCTAAATCGAGTGTTAGGTCTACGCCTCACACCTGCTGGTACCTACGCATGATCATGAGGAGTAGGTCTATCACCAACCTGATCCTCCGCATCTACCATCTCCTACTCAGCAGGATCTACACCTGTATCATTTGGTGGTGGTGGCATCTCATCACCAACAAATGACCCAATATCTACAAAATATATATAAGTACACAACAATGATTATAAAATTTCATTAAACAATTTAATAAAGCAAGTTAAAGAACACGTTAGAATAAATTAGAGGAAAACACTAATATTACCTCTCTCATCCGGCGGCTCATTATCTGTGAAGATGATGTTGGCACACCCTTTCCAATCCAAACCAACATACATACATGGCACCAAAACGAAGGCATGATAATCAACACTAGATAGCAACTCGAGTGCATCATGAGATATCCTGGCGGAAAAGTCAGACTCCCCCTCTTGGGAAACATCTAGTGCCAAATATCCATCTGTACATGCAGCATCGACCTACAAGGTTGCCGAAAAATAGTAGGCCTTGTTTCTAGAAACCTCTCAAAAAATAAACAAAATAACTCTGAAGCAAAAGGGAATTTTACCCTCCCTTGTTCTTGAGAACAACATCTATCTAATGCTATATAAAAACGCTACAAAAATATCACAGACCACCTCACAAGTCATGGAAACTGTAATAAAGAATAAACATAAAATAAAAGTGGGAAACTAATGTGTTTCCCATCAATGGTATGGTGTGCAATGGTCAACAGAAGTAGTGAGGGTCACCTCACCTCCTCTGCACCAAATGAAGCAATATGTAACTAACCACTTGAGACCTGAAAAATATGCAGGAGAAAGTATATCGACGCTAATGTATCTCTAGGAGTACACCAACTGACTCCCTGTTGCATAGTCGACGAGGACATCTACGAACGAGGGCTAATCCTACCCTCTCCTAGATAGGCTAGTAATAAAATATATTTCCTCCTTAGTGGGCATGTAACACTCATTAGGACCAACCCATAAATCCTGTCGGTGGGCATTCCACCTGAACATGATTTTTCGCAATAACCCATTATGGCCCTTCAGGGATGTAGCCTCCTCATATAAATTGAGGAGGCCCACCTCCCTTAGGAGAAACTAGGTGGCTTTCATAATAGGGTGAGGGTACATAAGTCTCTCCCTCTTTCGTGCCTCCCATAGGCGAACCGCGTTATACTGGTCCGCCATATGTTCTTATCTTTCCCTCTCTTCTCTCCTTTGACGTTGTTGAATGATTCACATATTAAGTGCCATTTTTTTATTAAATAAAACATGTATATATATATATATATATATATATATATATATATATATATATATATATATATATATATATATATATATATTTGAACAAAAAAAACAGTATGTGCGCCAAAACAACCATCATGCATTGGTACTAGCGCGACTGTTTTTATTGCGCACCATCCTCGGGGCTTATGGAAATTTGCAACGCACCGAAAAACATAAGTGTACTTTCTTTTGCAATGCGTTGACGAAACTATCCACACAGGGGCGGATAGTTACATCAACACACCGCCCAACATTAATTCATGGTCAATGGTGCGGTCATGTAAACAACTGCGTTGTTGATTATATACTAGTATCGGGAGGGTGGTGCACTATCCAAACTATTCGCCCCGGGGCGGATAGATTTGTCAGTGCACTGCCCTCTTGGCATCAGTACACGGTCAATAGTGTGATCGTTTAAATGACCGCACTGTTGACTATATACCAATTTTGGGAGGGCGGTGCGCTGACCAAACTATCCGACCCAAGGCAGAAAGTTTAGTCACCACACCATCCTCCTGACACTAGTATATATTCAATGGTGCAGTCATTTATAGGACCACACTGTTCACTATGTATCAGTGTTCGAAGATTGTACATATTCAACGGTGCGATCATTTAAACGATTACATTGACATATAGGTTTAAAAAAAATGGCGTGCCATTTTCGGTACCGCACTGGACCCAGTGTGGTTTCCGTTAGCACCGTTCATGATATGGCCTGTAAATCTACAGACCACACCTCAAACGGTGTCAGCTGAACGACTCGAGTGCACCGTGTAGGAATTTTTTTTTTTTTAATGGTAAATTTTAACTTTTTTGAAAAATATAATCCACTAAAAATTTTAATTATTGAGAAACAAGTAAAATACCTATACATTTGGGCATCAAAGAGACATATTTGTTGAAGAATTTGCAAAACTAAATTTTCCACCATTTTCCAAAATTCAAAATCCAGAAGGTGGGCAATGTACGAAATTAGTGCGTGCAATGGGAGCATCGATGGCAGGGCACCTCACACATGGGAAATCTACACTGGTGCTTTAGAGCTCTGGAGCACTGAAGAAGTGAAAATGCAGATTTTTTGGCAGTATTTTTTTTTTATTTAACCCTGTTTCGGTGCATGGGTTTTTGAGGCGCATCGGGTCATTTATTCCTAGCGCACCGAGCTTGTTTGTGTTTGAGCACATGTTTTTAAGATGCACCGAGCCTATTTCTGAGTAGCGCACCGTTGCGCTATAGTAATGAGACGCACCGGGCGGGTTTTTACAGAGAGCATGATGTCTCAGTGTGTCATTTTTTAGTATACACCAGTTCTTTGTGAGTTAAACACACTGGTGTGGTTTATGATTAGAAATGCACCAGACAAAAAACATCCACAAAAACCTCCACCTGCCAACCTCCTATAAAGACCTGTGCT
The DNA here is from genome assembly GCA_034641835.2 of Pinus albicaulis. NCBI lineage: Eukaryota > Viridiplantae > Streptophyta > Pinopsida > Pinales > Pinaceae > Pinus > Pinus albicaulis. The sequence goes on along the minus strand of JAXQQM020069019.1, from coordinate 3,066 downwards.
ACAAATGGATATCTAGGCTATTTTTGTAAGGGGTTCCTCAAAAACATCCTCTAGAGGGTCTTTTCCTTGTAGTGATGAGGCATTCATTCACTTAGCATCATAAATTGAAGATGTATTTAAATTTATGAGATTGAGATTTATTCAAATTTTTCTACTTTTGCATTTATACCTCAAATTATTTGAAATTACAAATCCTCAATACTGAAATATGGACCCTCTATTGAACATAAATAGTTTATAATGTTCTTCTTTTTTAATACTTTAAGCTCAATGTCATGGATTTTTAAGATGGAACTCTAAGCCATTTGAAATCAAAGAATTATGAAATAATGACAAAGAATTCTGAAATAGTAACAAAAACTCACTTGGAATGTTCTCTTTTACAATTAAATAAAACGAATTCTAATGTTGTCTTTTCATATTGAAGATGATTCCAACTTTATAGTAACTCAAAATATTAAATAAAACGAATTCTAATGTTGTCTTTTCATATTGAAGATGATTCCAACTTTATAGTAACTCAAAATATTGAATTTATTTATGCACTTTAAATAAGAAAACTAAATTTATTTTATCCAAAATTTAAAAAGACACACTAATTAAACTACATAACAAATAATATCAAATCATTCCATGGGAATTTGCTACATCAATCATGTAATTCAAAGTTTATAAAGGTTTGGTTTACTTTTAGCCAAAATTTATTGAATTTTATAAATAGCTAAATGAATCTCAACTGTTGGTTTATGGAGACATTGATTTTTATTTTTTAAAACATTAAATCATCATTTATGTTCTCATAAGAAATAACAAACCTAATTTAACAGCTCTACTGCCCAAGTTTAGATTAATAAATATGGGTGTCTACTAGAGACGAGAATATATATATATATATAGTTTTATTATAAATATTAAAAAAAGCAATTCTCTAATAAAAACGGCACTAGGCGGAGCTGAAATCAAGCAACCACATTGTGCCTCTAATGTCTAAATAATCTAGTAAGAAAAGACAAAGATTACATGCATTTGTTGAAAATTTGGAGAGTTTTTGTACAAACATTACACGAGTGACGTGAGTCTGCAGAACCATAGATATCCAATAAGTCAAAAATAACGATTCATGTTCGTATAAGTTCAACATTCGTCAAGGTTTTGATATACTCCAAAGTCCTCGAGTTGAGTTGAATGTCGTTCTATTAGAAAACCCAACGCTCCACCTAAAAACTTGAATTCATTTTGTACCAAAGGAATATGTAAATGTAAATTTAAATTTAAATGTAGAGGAATATCTTTGTTCAACGGTTGTTTTGAATATCTGAAAGCCCAATGCTCCACCTAAAAACTTGAATTCGTTTTGTACCAAAGGAATATGTAAATTTAAATGTGAATTTAAATGTAGAGGAATATCTTTGTTCAATGGTTGTTCTTTTAAATATCTTCATCATTTATCTATTTACACTGTGATGTTTTCTCATTAATCTCGAAATTTGATCCAAATTGAAGAGTTGAGTGCTTCTATCGAAATTGAAGAGATGATCTTGCAGAAATCATCTAATCTTTTAAACTGAAGCAACCAAACAATCAACATTTTGAAATTTAATAGTGAAAATAAAAGAATTTCTATGAGGCTCTTGAAATCGAGCTCTGAGGTTACCCAAAAACTAGTAAATAGTGATATATATATATATATATATATATATATATATATATATATATATATATATATATATATATATATATATATATATATATATATATATCTTCATATGAATGATCTTGAAATCATCTAATCTTTTAAATGAAACAACCAAACAATCAAACATTTTGAAATTTAATAAGTGAAAATAAAGAGGAATTTTAGGGCTCTTGAAATCGAGCTTTCACGGGGATTTACTTTAAAAACTAGTAAATAGTGATATATATATATATATATATATATATATATATATATATATATATATCTTCATATTCAGTTCATTTGTAAAAAAAACAAATAAACCTCCTTAGTTTTTACAAATAAAACTCCAAAAATAAATTTAAATTCAAATTGATTATAAACACCACATTCAATTCCCCGAAACATCAAGAAAAGATTATAGTTCTAGTTTGAACATTACCAATTTAGCACTAATAATATTGTTTCCATCCAGACTATTTTTCGCAAGCCTTTTAGTTATAATCCGTCGTAATCAATACTTCTTGCCTCTGCTAAAACAACCCATTTGGAAAGAGAATGAACGAATAGAATATGTGTGTACCCTTCTTTGAGAAGGGGGGCCATGTAAGGGGAGTTGTGTATACCATTATATTTCTATATGATCTCATCACCATTATAATTTAACCACGAGAGAGTTTTGCACATCCATTACATGATAAACAGATATCTATGGGTGACTGAAATGTGAGGAATAGAAAACATCTTATTGTAGGGTGAAAGAGATTTTGGCCCAGAGGGAGAAATTTAATGGAAGTTGGTCATAATTGTGCCACATTTATGAGAATGGTAGGGCACTCTACCTTTTCCTTATACTTCTATATCCTGGTCTATATGATTAATCATGCATACATTTCAGAATGTAAAAAAAACATTTTTTTCACAAGTTTCAGAATGTAAAGAAATACTCACTTCATAGGCACATTTCACATTAAAAAAATTTTAATTTCATTTTCTCTCAGTCTCATAAATGGAGATAAATTAGAGGCACAATAAATTTTTAATGACAATTTGGTAAAAAAATAATTTAAACAGAATTTAAACACTTGATTTATATATACAAGGAAGTTATGATTTAGAATAGAAATGAAGAGAATATATCAGATTAATTAGCAAAAAAAAATTAAAATGATCAATTCCAATACAGACACTTATCAACTTAATTAATTATATAAATTAATATAAATTTGATTAATGGACATAAATAAATGAAGTAGTATATTATATTTCACTACATATTAAAATAATTAAGTATAATTAAGTATAATTATATATGATTAATGTTAAAAATTATTGATTACAAAGAATGATTATGACTAACATGGCCTCATGAACTGGCTAAGGTACGGACG
>JAXQQM020086668.1:0-30718 GCA_034641835.2 Pinus albicaulis | reverse complement strand
CATTCTTAATGTGGAAGGCTTTGACATACTTGTTCCAAAGCAGAAGTGACCAAAGGAAGTTGGCGCTTAAAGATAAGCTCAGGAAAATAAAAATGGAGAAAGGTGACAGTATACCAAAATACCTCACGAATTTTGTCCACTGTAAGGATGAGCTGGGAAGTGTGGGGGTTGCTGTTGATGAAGAATGCTTGGTGAGCTTGGCTCTCCTTGGGCTTTCTAAGAGTTGGCATAGCTACGAAGACTCTGTCAATGGACGAGAGAAACTGCTAGGATGGGAGCGACTTTGGTTGGATCTTGTGCAGGAGGAGATAAGGCGGGATACTAGGGATGGATCTTCATCAAAGAATGAAGATGAAGAGAATTGTGCTTTGGATGCCAAAGAAAGGAAAGGGAAGGGGAAGAAACATCCTTCAAAATCCAATGCTAAAGGTAAGAAGCAGGATTTGTCCAAAGTGAAGTGTTTTCACTGTCACGAACATGGACATTTCGCCACTAACTATCCAAAGAAGAAGAAGAAAAAGAAGGTAGCTGGACCTGTAGGTGGAGAGGCCTTAGCCTCACAATTTGAACTTGATTTCACCTTGATCGCATGCTTGGTTTCAAGTTGTATGGTATCTGTGTGGTATCTTGATAGTGGTGCGTCTTTGCATATGACGAGAGACAAAGAGTTGTTTAGTGACTTGGAGGAGAAGGACATCTAGATGCATATAGAGATGGGCAACGATGGTCGGTACAGTGTGACTAGCATTGGGACCATTAACTTTGAGAGGGAGTCTGGTAATCCATTCTTGTTGAAAATTGTTATGCATGTTCCAGGTTTGAAGAAGAACTTGGTCTCGGTTGCAATGCTAGAAGACAAAGGTTACGATGTTGTTTTCAGTGATGGAAAAGCCTTCCTTCGACATAAAACAACAGGTCAAACCAAGAAGATAGGGGTTCAAATTAAGAATCTCTACAAGCTAGACGTAGATGGCTACACTGCAATGGTGGGAAAAGCAGAAGAAGTGGTGAGACAGGATGAGGGCGAATTATGGCACAGGAGATTGGGCCATCTTCACTATGGCACTTTGAAGATTTTGCAGCATATTTCTACTGGAATTCCCAAGGGTACTCTTGCACAGTCAGATTAGTGTAAGGAATGTACTATGGGTAAGTTTCTGAAGACCACCTTTCATGAGAAGGAGAACAATGCTTCGGTGATCCTGGAGAGAATTCACACAGACATGTGTGGACCTTTCTCGGTTGCTTCAAAAACAAAACATAGGTATTATGTTATATTTTTTGATGACTATTCTCGTAGATGTTGGATCTTATTCATGCAAAAGAAGAGTGAAAGGTTCTCAAAGTTATGTGAGTTTAAGGCATTGGTGGAGAAGGAGTCAGGGAAGCAAGTGAAAGCTCTACAGAGTGATAATGGTGGTGAATACATCTCAGGAAAATTCAAAGACTTCTATAGCAAAGAATTAATTCGAAGACAACTCATAGCGCCTCATAACCCACAGCCGAATGGGATCGCAGAGAGGAAGAACAGAAGGATCGTGGATGCTACACGAGTGATGCTGCATGACCAGGGCCTACCGATGCACTTGTGGGCGGAAGCATGCAACACTGCGGTTTATGTGAAAAATCGTTGTCCTCATAGAGTACTTGGCATGAGTACACCTGAAGAAGCTTTTACTGGTAAGAAGCTTGATATTTCTCATTTGAAGATTTTTGGCTCATCTGTTTACATTCATGTGACAAAGGATGCCAGGAAGAAGCTGAAGCCTACGACAGAAGTTGGGATATTTGTGGGGTACACAAAAACACCCCATAATTATCGTGTGTATTTTCCAGACAACCGAATGACTATGATGTGACATGATATAATATTCAATGAGGTGAAAGCCATGAATTTGTCGCTTGAGAGGGAGCTACACTTGCATGCAGAGGAGGAACTTCTTGTTCCCAAAGATGAGCCTCTAGATGTGGATCAGCCACAGGAGGAGATTCATGGAGTGGAGGAGTCCATTCATGGGGAGCAAATATCGAGACAAGGCATAAAAGTACCACGAGAAGGCAGAGACTAAACCGTGTGGCACAAAATGTAGGAGTCCACTACACAACGAGGCAGGGTCGTCACTGTGGGTTACTGACATGGCTCTTATGAAAGTGTATCGTGGCCAGGCCATCTTCTTTTGAAGCGGTCACGGGAGCTCACATGGGTAGATGCCATGGTGGAGGAGTATGACTCCATTGTCGAAGCTTGATGCTTGGGAGATTGTTCCAAGGCGGTGGGAAAATCATTTGTAGGATCGAATGGATCTTTTGATCTACAAGGTAAAACAGGATTCATAGATGGGAGCATCGAGAGGTATAAGGCGAATTTTTTTGCACAGGGCTTCTCCACGAGGATCGAGGGGATTGACTATGAGGAGACTTTTGCACCTGTCGCGAGGTACTCTTCCATACGGACGATCCTTGCTCTCTCAGCGCAGATGGGGTGGCACATTCATGAGATGGATGTGAAGACTGCGTTCCTCAATGGAGTTATTGAGGAAGAAGTGTACATAGAGCAGCTTGAAGGTTTTGAGATCTTCAGCAGTGAGTCGCATGTGTGCCGACTCAAGAGAGCACTGTATGGGCTGAAGCAAGCACCTCGTGCTTGGTACACTCGGATAGACAGCTACTTCACCGGGCTTGGATTCTCCAAGAGTGAGGCGGATCCTAACCTGTACCATATTGTGGTGGAGGGGAAGCTGTTGATCATCGTACTGTATGTAGATGATCTGATTTTGACTGGCGATGAGCAGTTGATACTTTCATGCAAGGAGGATCTTGCACGAGAGTTTGAGATGAAGGACCTGGGCATCCTTCATTATTTCCTGGGATTGGAGATTTGGCAGCGCAGTGGAGGACTGTTTGTTTCTCAGAGCAAGTATGCTCGGGAGATTCTGGAGAGGTTCAACATGCAAGGCTGCAAGCCTGTTGACACTCCTCTTCCTGGTGGTTGGAGGAAGGAGGATGCTACTTCAGCGGAGGTAGTGGATGCCCTTTGTTATCGACATTTGGTGGGTTCGCTCATGTATTTAGTCGATACAAGACCGGACATATGCTATGTGGTGAACCCGGCTTTCCTGGCGATGGTTAAGCCTACCAAGCTCTTTTGGAAGAGCGGCGCAAGCATGTCCTGAGATATCTTAGGGGCACATCTAAGTATGGTTTATGGTACAGAAAAACAGATTAGTTGAAGTTACATGGATTCACAGATGCATATTGGGAAGGAAGCCCAACATATAGAAATATCACATCAAGAGGAATTTTCAGTATCGGATCTACGACAGTTTCTTGGTACATTAGGAAACAAAGATCCATGGCACTCAGTTCAACAGAAGCGGAATACATGGCAGTAAGTTTAGCTACATGTGAGGCTATCTAGATGAGGAAGATTCTAGTTGGTTTGTTCAGTTCACATTTAGATCCCATGGTGATTCATTGTGATAATCAGAGTTGCATTAAACTCTTGGTTAATCCTGTGTTTCATGATAGATCTAAACATATTGATATCTGGTATCATCATATCAGAGATTGTGTGCAGCGGAAGATCATGTTGCTTCAGTACATTCCTACGGAGGATCGGGATGCAGATATTCTGACGAAGGCGCTCACCAGGAGCAAATTCGAATACCATAGAGGCAGGATCGGGGTGAAGGATAATCCCTATCTTGTTGAGAGGGAGTGTTGAGATTCAACAAGATGATGAGCTTAATGAAAAGAGTCGCCTTCACTAAGTGGGCCCGCAGGCTATTTTTGGCGCAAGTCTATTTTTAGACTATGTCTATTTTTAGACATGATGATCATATTTCAGAAGTTGTAGGATGTTATTTGTGGATGGTTGATCAAGTTGGAAAAATAGATGAAATTCTATTTTTAGAATATTGGGCGAAGTCTATTTATAGATCGTCAATCTAAAAATAGATGCATGTCGATTATTATTAGCTCTTAATAATAATCATACTCTAAACAACAACTTATTCTCTTGGAGCACTTCAGTTCAGTGAACAGATGTGGCACAACAGATGACATAAGGAATTACTCTATTCCTAAGGGTTTACAGGAGCTAATGCATGAAGGACTCAGTTAGAACTCAAGTGGCAGAGTTATGACACAGTTGGAAGAAGTAGTTATGGAGTTGTATTTAGTTTAACTCAGTTAGACTCAGTTGAGCTAGTTGTATCTAGTCTAACTGATTGATACACTAGTGAGAGTGGAGTGAATTAATTAGTTAATTAATTCACAAATAATAACTCATTAATCAACTGAACAATACAGTAGTTAACTACATTGCATGGCAGTTTCAGTGGAGACCCAGTGGAGAGGTAGGTGAAAGGGCAAGATAGACTATCTATTGTGACTATAGTGATGCATTGATTGCATCACACACACATTGGAGTTGCCAATGAGGATTGCGCAGTCAAGGCAAGAGTAATTCAAATTCATTCAGAGCTATTCTTCAACAGGGATTGTGCAGTGGAGGCAGGCTAGCAGGAGGCAAAGATCGGTGCATGGATTTGCAAGATTGGTCCTGATTAGTGTATGACGATTGTACTGTACTGAGAGCTTGATAAGCTTTGTATGAGGATTGTCATATGATTCCATGATACATAATATATAGTTGGGGTTTTCAGCTTCAGGCTTTCTCAGTTAAAAACAACTGTGTTATGTGCGATTATTTTTATTTATGCTTTACATGTGTGTGCAATTAATTTTCCGCAAAAGATTAACAAGTGGAATGATTCAGTATCTTGCATAAAGTTAAATAGTGTGAGATCAGGTGAATCTAGGATATATGCATGCTTAGTGCATATAATTTCTACACGGTATCGGAGCATTTTTAATTGAAGATTGCAATTTTAAAGTGAGTTTGTGCTAGTGGACAATTTGAATTTTCTACAGAAGATTCTTGGTGTAGAAGTTGAGTATACATTGAAATGGCTTTCAATGGGTTGCGATTGGAGTATGCCCTTGATGGGAGCTCGAATTACATAGCCTGGAAGGACAAGATGGAGGCAGTGCTGGAGGATAATGGACTGAAGGAGTTCATCAATAGCGATGTTCCAAAGCCGAGATCTAGTGATGTTGCATTACTTGACGCATGGCAAAAGAGGACAACAAAGACGAGAAGAATTCTGTTGGAAGGTGTGAAGGACCATATTGTGTCCAGCCTTCATAGGAAAGCCACTCCATTCTTAATGTGGAAGGCTTTGACAGATTTTTTCCAAAGCAGAAGTGACCAGAGGAAGTTGGTGCTTAAAGACAAGCTCAGAAAAATAAAAATGGAGAAAGGCGACAGTATTCCAAAATACCTCACGAAGTTTGTCCACTGCAAGGATGAACTGGGAAGTGTGGGGGTTACTGTTGATGATGAATACTTGGTGAGCTTGGCTCTCCTTGGGCTTTCAAAGAGTTGGCATAGCTACGAAGACTCTGTTAATGGACGGGAGAAACTGCCGGGATGGGAGCGAATTTGGTCGGATCTTGTGCAGGAGGAGATAAGGTGGGGTACCAGGGATGGATCTTCATTGAAGAATGAAGATGAAGAGAATTGCGCTTTGGCTGCCAAAGCAAGGAAAGGGAAGGGGAAGAAACATCCTTCAAAATCCGATGCTAAAGGCAAGAAGCAGGATTTGTCCAAAGTGAAGTGTTTTCACTGTCACGAACATGGACATTTCACCACTAACTGTCCATAGAAGAAGAAGAACAAGAAGGTTGTTGGACCTACCGCTGGAGAGGCCTTAGCCTTGCAATTTGAACTTGATTTCTCCTTGATCGCATGCTTGGTTTCAAGTTGTATGGGATCGGTGTGGTATCTTGATAGTGGTGCGTCTTTCCATATGATGGGAGACAAAGAGTTGTTTAGTGACTTGGAGGAGAAGGACCTCCAGATGCATATAGAGATGGGCGACGATGGTCGGTACAGTGCGACTGGCATTGGGACCATTACCTTTGAGAGGGAGTCCGGTAATCCATTCTTGTTGAAGAATGTCATGCATGTTCTAGGTCTGAAGAAGAACTTGGTCTCAGTCGCAATGCTGGAAGACAGGGGTTATGATGTTGTTTTCAGTGAGGGAAAAGCCTTCCTTCGACATAAAACAACGGGTCAAACCAAGAAGATAGGGGTTCGAATTAAGAATCTCTACAAGTTGGAGGTAGATGGCTGCGCTGCAATGGTGGGCAAAGCAGAAGAAGTGGTGAGCCGAGATGAGGGCGAATTATGGCACGGGAGATTGGGCTATCTTCACCATGGCGCTTTGAAGATTTTGCAGCAGATTTCTACTGGACTTCCCAAGGGTACTCTTGCACAGTCAGATCAGTGCAAGGGATGTACTATGGGTAAGTTTGTGAAGACCACCTTTCATGAGAAGGAGAACCGTGCTTCGGTGATCCTGGAGAGAATTCACACAAACGTGTGTGGACCTTTCTCGGTTGCTTCAACAGCAAAACACAGGTATTATGTTATATTTTTTGATGACTATTCTTGTAGATGTTGGATCTTCTGCATGCAGAAGAAGAGCGAAATTTTCTCAAAGTTCTGTGAGTTCAAAGCATTGGTGGAGAAGGAGTCGGGGAAGCAAGTGAAAGCTCTACAGAGCGATAATGGTGGTGAATACATCTCGGGCGAATTCAAAGACTTCTGTAGCAAAGAAGGAATTCGAAGAGAACTCATAGCGCCTCATAACCCACACGGTAGAATGGGGGTCCTGAAGAGGAAAACGGAAACGATCTTGAGTGTTGCATGAGCGATCTTTGCATGAACATGATCTTGATGCACTTGTGAGGCGGAAGCATGCAGCACTACGGTTTATGTGATAAACATTTGTCCTCATAGAGTACTTGTCATGAGTACACCCGAAGAGGCGTTTTCTGGTAAGAAGCCTGATGTTTCTCATTTGAAGATTTTTTGCTCACCTATTTACATTCATGTGACGAAGGATTCCAGGAAGAAGCTGGAGCCGACCGCAGAGGTTGGGATATTTGTGGGGTACACAAAAACACCCCACAATTATCGTGTGTATTTTCCAGATAGTCGGATGCTTGTTGTGCGATGGGATATCAAATTTCATGAGGAGAAAGCCATGAAGTTGTCGCTTGAGAGGGAGCTACACTTGCATGCAGATGAGGAGCTACTTGGTCCTAAAGATAAAGGCCTCTAGATGTGGATCAACCACGGAGGAGATTCATGGAGTGGAGGAGTCACTCATGCGAGAATAAACATCGAGACAAGGCATAAAAGCGTACCCACGGCGACGAATGTTCAGATCCCTACATCACGAGTTGCTTCAACCCATGATCCACTGTGGAGTTCTTGGATACATGGCTCTTATGAGAAAGTGTATCGTGAAAGAGCCATCTTCTTTTGAATAAGAAGTACAAGGCCCACATGGGTAGATGCCATGGTGGAGGAGTATGACTCCATTGCAGAAGCGGTGCTTGGGAGATTGTTCCAAAGTAGGTGGAAAAATCGGTTGTAGGATCAAGATGGATCTACAAGGTAAATCAAGTTGTGATGGGACGTCGAGAAGTATAAGGCAAGATTTGTTACTTAAGGGCTTCTCCTGGTCAGGGGAAGTCCACCCTTCGAAACCTTTGCACTTGTCGCACGGTATTCTTCCATAAGGACCATCCTTGCTCTCTCAGCGCAGATGGGTTGGCACATTCATCAGATGGATGTGAAGACTGTGTTCCTTAATGGGATCATTGAGGAAGAGGTGTACATTGAGCAGCCTGAAGGATTTGAGATCTTCAGTAGCGAGTCGCATGTGTGCAGGCTCAAAAGAGTGTTGTATGGGCTAAAACAAGCACCACGTGCTTGGTACACTCTAATCGACAACTATTTCACTGGACTTGGATTCACCAAGAGTGAGGCGAATGCAAACCTATACCATATTGTGGTGGAGGGTAAGATTTTAATCATTTTTCTTTATGTTGATGATTTAATACTACCTAGTGATGAGCAGCTGATACACTCATGCAAGAAGGACCTTGCAAAGGAGTTTGAGATGAAGGATTTGGGCCTCCTTCATTATTCCCTTGGATTGGAAATATGGCAGCGAGAAGGTGAACTGTTTGTGTCTCAAGGAAAGTATGCTCGGGAGATACTTGGTAAGTTTCACATGGAGGACTGCAAGCCCATGGATACTCCTCTTCCAGGAAATTGGAGGAAAGAGGATGCTACATCAGCAGAGGTAGTGGATGCCACTGTTTATCAAAATTTGGTGGGTTCGCTCATGTATTTAGTTAATACAAGACCGGACATATGATATGCGGTGAACCAGCTTTCACAAGCGATGGTTTAAGCCACTACAAGCCCTTTTGGAAGGCATGCGAAGCAGTAATACGAGATATCTCGAGGGCACATCGGAGTATGGTTTTATGGTACAACGAGACGGATGAGGTGAAGTTGCATGAAGCTGGATGCGAGATTGAGCGGGAAGCCCAACCAGGCGAAAAGGCACATCGGGGAGTGATTTTTAGTATCGGATCTATGGAAGTTTCTTGGTACATTAGGAAACAAAGATCAGTGGCACTCGATCCGAGCGGAAGTGGAATACATGGCACTCGGTCTAGCGGAAGCGGAATACATGGCGGCAAGTCGAGATGCATGTGAGTTGTGAGGCTATTTGAATAGGTTGAGGAAGGTCTGGTTGGTTTTGTTCGGTTCACATTTTAGATCCCACGGTGATACATTGTATAAACCGAGTTGCATTAAACTCTCGGTCAATCCTGTGTTTCATGATAGATCTAAACATATTGATATCCGGTATTATCATATCAGAGATTGTGTGCAGCGGAAGATCATGTTGCTTCAGTACATTCCTATGGAGGATTAGGATGCAGATATACTGACGAAGGCGCTCACCAGGAGAAAATTCGAATACCATAGAGGCAGAATCGGGGTGAAGGATAATCCCTATCTTGTTGAGAGGGAGTGTTGAGATTCAACAAGATGATGAGCTTAGTGAAAAGAGTCGCCTTCACTAAGTGGGCTCGCAAGCTAATTTTTGGCGCAAGTCTATTTTTAGACTATGTCTATTTTTAGACATGGTGATCATATTTCAGAAGTTGCAGGATGCTATTTTTGGATGGTTGATCAAGTTGGAAAATTAGATGAAATTATATTTTTAGAATATTGGGCGAAGTCTATTTATAGATCGCTGATCTAAAAATAAATGCATGCCAATTATTATTAGCTCTTAATAATAATCAAACACTAAACATCAACTTATTCTCTTGGAGCACTTTGTTTCAATGCACAGATGTGGCACATCAGTGGACTAAGGGAATTACGCAATTCCCAAGGGTTTACTGGAGCTAATGCATGGAGGACTCAGTTAGAACTCAAGTGGCAGAGTTATGACACAGTTGGAAGAGTAGTTATGGAGTTGTATTCAGTTTAACTCAGTTAGACTCAGTTGAGCTAGTTGTATCTAGTCTAACTGATTGATACACTAGTGAGAGTGGAGTGAATTAATTAGTTAATTAATTCACAAATAATAACTCATTAATCAAATGAATGATACATCAGTTAACTATAGTGCATGTCAGTTTCAGTGGAGACCTAGTGGAGAGGTAGGTGAAAGGGCAAGATAGACTATCTGTTGTGACTATAGTGATGCATTGATTGCATCACACACACATTGGAGTTGTCATTGAGGATTGCGCAGTCAAGGCAAGAGTAATTCAAATTCATTTAGAGCTATTCTTTAGCAGGGATTGCGCAGTGGAGGCAGGCAAGCAGGAGGCAAATATCGGTGCATGGATTTGCAAGATTGGTCCTGATTAGTGTTTGACGATTGTACTGTACTGAGAGCTTGATAAGCTTTGTATGAGGATTGTCATATGATTCCATGATACACAATATATAGTTGGGGTTTTTAAGCCAGTTTTCCTGGCTAAAAACAACTCGTGTTATGTGCGATTGTTTTTATTTATGCTTTACATGTGTGTGCAATTAATTTTCCGCAAAAAAGATTACCGCAGAATGATTCAAATATCTTGCAAGAAGTTAAATATTGTGAGATCAGTGAATCTAGGACATATGCATGCTTAGTGCATATAATTTCTATAAGATCATTGAATTATATTTGAGAAATATGTCACTATAGATGGTCATAGTGACATATATAAGGTAAGGAAGTTCATTGAGCAAATTCAGTTGATACATTAGACCGTGCAAGAGAAACTTGAAAAGAGCCAAAGCAGCTACAAGGCAAGGCATGAAAAACACCGAGTTGATCACAAATTTCAAGTTGGTGATGAAGTTTGGTTGTACATAAACAAAGAAATATTTCAAGGGGAAGGTAAAAAGCTCAAACCAATCCTTTATGGTCCATTTAAAATTCTAGAAAATATTGGTACAAATGCATTCAAACTAGATTTGCCTCCTTATATGAAAATTTATTTTGTCATTAATGTTGAGAATCTGAGATTATTTGAGTCTACTTTGATTGATGATAAAGGAGAACATAATGCATGTAATATTCAAAAATTGGAATGGCACAACAACTCAATAAATAACGCACTCCTGAGAATTTTGTGCACTGGAATGAGTTTGTAGCTCCTGGATCCATATATTAGCTCATCTAAGATCTAAATCCAAAAGGAGAGAAAAAACAAATCAAACTAGGTGGGTTAAACAGATCTCCCACAACCTAGTCTAGTTGAAAAACACCCAAAGAGAGGGGCTGCAGCTATATGCAAAGGACTACTTTAGAAATAACGCAGTTTATCAATTCATAAGCATGAGACCAACAAGAATTTCCATATTTCAGCTATACAACAGCAAAATAGATCTACAATGCAGCTTATATAGCATACAACAGAAATAGGATGAATGTACAAGACAAAAGACTCAAAATGAGCTGCTACAACAACATGAAATGGTAGAATAAGCTTGACAGTGTTATTTTCGTTGTTGAAGCATGAATTAGATTACAACTCAGATATAGAGCAGATATGTACATAAAATGATAGATCTATTTTAGATCTGCATACAAGATAGGCTCCTCTATACATTCCCCTTGAGGATCTCAGCAAAACATGAACAACGATGAGTAGATCTGAGATCTAAGTCACAAATTTGTAGAAGTATTCAGAAAATTCTAAATCATAACATATATAGTAGATCATATCTGAAATAACATGGATTGGTTGGCCAATCCATGGATCACCATAGTGAAAGGAAGGATCCAATCACTAGAGATCTCTCCTCTAAAATGATGCCAAGTCACCCTGCAACTCTGCTCTTGCAAATAATGAAATCATGGAAGAGGGACTACGCTGTAGGCCCTGAGAATTCTTTGGCCTACTACCAATGTGTGGATCTGAAGCTCAACCCACTAATGCACTCTTCCTAGAGGTTAAAAGACACACTCACTGAGAAGAGGCACCAGTACAAGCTGGATCTGAACAGATCTAGTGTTCCACTTGCTGCAGCTCATATGGAAAACCCAATCCTAAGCAGGACTGCGTTGTAGATGAAATATGTGGCTTGGCCAAATGCCGGATAGTGGAGTAGGCAAACAAGACTCCTCCAAGAGCTGCTCAAGGAAGGAGGTGGGATTCCTAAACAAGAAAGCCCAACAAGGGATGTCTAAGCAGACAATACCTTCAGAAAATAATAACATCAACAAATTTTTCCTGTTGTCCTCCTCCTTCTTTTATAAGATGAAAGCCTTGCCAAACCCTAAACCACCTTGATGAGTTAGCTCCTTTCACATGTGGAGTCTCCATATAAAACTGCACTGTCTATCCATGAGGTTCATTGCATCTAGACTGTGCTGTTGACTTGGTCAAAGTTGACCCAATCTCATGTTTCAAATCCATTCACACCTACAAGAGTTTATTTACATGGCCCAGATATGTCTCTATTTACATAGGCATTGATTTATTTTGATGTTTTTAGGAGTTTTACATGTCCTCCCTCACATTTTATTCATCAACATGAAAATCAAAATAAGACAAAGTAAAATTGAATATTCCCATTAGCTTGGGCTAATTGGGAATATTACAGTCCTTGCCCCCAAAATGTTTCTTGTCCTCAAGCAACTGATAGGGTGAGTGTTGCAACACTTCTCCTCCCCCATTGATGAAACCATCAAGGATCCATCTATCTGCATAAGCTGAGTGTTCACCAATCCATCCTCCCCTGAGTTGTCTCTCCAAAATCATTATGAGATGTACATAACTCATCCCACAAAGTGTCAAGAATGCCACTGAAACAAACATGGCTGAACCCCTACTCTCCTTGAAATATGTAGCAAATCATACAAAGAGAGTCTCCATCCCATGTGGTACACACATGCCTCCTATCCTCCCTCTATACAATTCCAAAAATAGGACAAGTACATCATCCATGTATGGAAACAAAACTACAGATACATAAACAGAAATTGGAACATGAGGAGGTGGGTGATAATCCCATATATGGTACCAGCGCAGGTCATCTCCTGCATGTATCATATCAAGATGTGGTAAGTGGTTTTCCCACCACTTACTTGCAACCCATGCCATCTCATTGTAGCTGAATGTCTGAGATATGTTTGGTGCCTTAGGAAAGCACCCATCATGAAACAATATCTCCCTTTGTCCACCAAGGGAGTGGCCAAGTACAACAATTTTTGTGGCCACATATTTGCCATGAGATTGACAAGATATAACACTCCTCCTTGGAGTCATGGCCTACAAAAGAATGGTGTAAAAATGCATGAAGTCAGAATATAAAATACATGTATTAAGAGTATGCTCTTCACCAAAAATTCTCCTCCTATCAATGGAGTGGTGCATAGATGTACTCTCTCCTTCAAGGGAAGGAATATAGGTCCGATTTAATTCTCCCTTAGAGCCATATTTCTGCTCCAACCCCACATAATCCATGCATATATGACAATGTTGATATATTTCTCCTTCAAAGCCCTCCCAATAGTAGCTCTTCAAGATAATGTTGTTGAGCCTCATAGAACATTCATGGCTGAAACAGAACTCCTCATAGGCCCATTGTAGTAACTTCTCCTTGAGCTTGCAAGCTATAGATAAGAAGGTCCTACCATGATCATAGATAACCCCATATTGAATTGAATAATCCTCCTCATGTAGCAAGTCATCAAGAATCATGCATGTATGAAGATTCTTGGAATATTCCACCAATAGTTGGGATTTCCAATAGGGATCTAAGGTGCCCAACAATGACAGCGCTGATAATGTGCCAACTGAAGGGGCTGCCATGTTGCTGCTCTTCTCCTTGAAATCCTCCATGTCCAAGGTGTATGTTGGAAGGCCATGCCTTCCATTCTTCTCCTCTTTGACATCTCCCATGCTAAAGGTATGAGATGGAAGCTTGCTATCCCTTCTTTGCTTCCCTTTTTGCTCATGCTCATGCTTCAAAGGAGAAGGAGGCTCTTGGGAGTTAGTCTTCCATGGAAGGCTATCATCTGCCCAAGGCCTCTTTGTTTGGCCAAAGCATGCATGTGAGACCACCATCTCTCTTCCAACAGGGAAGAGTGTTCTTCAAACAAATTTGTCTTCTGATTCAAGTCTTGCTTCCCATGCTTCATGATGGTGTCATTTTCTCTCCTTCCAGCATATCTTCTTAATGAAATTTTAGAGGTGAGGATAGATAGTGAGGTCAAAGGAAAAATTCTCTCCCTTTATTTGTACCTCCCCCATACTCTCAGCGTTGTAGTATGGCGTTCTAATGCTTCCTTCCTCCTTGGATCTATGGAAGGAGCATCAATGCATGAAACATCTCCCATCAAATCTGAATTAGGTGGTCTCCTAGGGGGTACACCACAAGTTAAATATGTCTCATGGATCATTCCCATGTGAACTACCGATGGGAACATAATATGACTACTTCCATTGCGCAAATCCATCTCTAATTGCTGTGTGGAAGTACCATGGTAGGGAGAAGTTGGAGCAACTCTCCCATGTTCTTCTTCATTTCCCACCTTCTACAAGATCTCACAGTCTAAGGTGCTCCCTATAGATGCAGTTAACTCATGAACACCCATCATCCCCTTGGTGTCAAGATTCTTGAACACAGAGGACTGATCCATCATAGTGTGTGTTCCAAGATTTGGATGCAGTGTTGGAACACATCTCCTCTACTGTTTTGTCTCTTTGTCTATCATCATAGACACATACTGCTCAGCCTCTCCATGTATAGGATCCCTAGGGCCTTATTTCCAAGATACAAGAGCCCTAATGGTGGAAGAAATAGCTTCAACTCCATCTCTCAATAAAATTAGATTCCCTCCTGCTGTCACAACGTTGGAGGAACCTTTCAGTTCTACTTCTTTCTCCTCCTCATCAATGGAATATGCCCCATCAATAAGAGATCCTTTTCCTTGATATCTAATTGAAGAAAGGATAGTCATGTCTTCTTCTTGAGAATAATGATCTTGTTGAGGTGAGACCTTTTCCCTTGGCAAATCATGTAGCAGATCTTTAACCCTCCCAACAATGTTCTGAAATGGAGTTACCTTCATGGATCTTCTTTCTTATTTGAGTTGAAAAAACTCAGGGAAGCCTAGATGCTCTTTGAATATTTTAGATTAAGATTCATATTCTTGGAGGTATTCACCAAGAATATTCTCCTCTGGTGTCTCCCATCCTTCTTCTCCTCTTGCAAAGAATGCAGGAATGCTGCAACGTTGTAGAGCAGATTGTGTGGCTCCATGCTCACACACATCAGATGAAGTAGTGGGGCTTTCTTCAGGTGAAAGCCTCCTTAAGAGATATGTTGGTCTCTCATTCCTAACTCCCTTGATCTCTTACTTCAGCTCATGCAAATTTTGAGAAAGAGTGTTAGAGAACTCTACTCCTTTTATTCTTCCATACAAAGGGGTTTCATCATTGCTTGCTTCGTCTTCGGTGTAATCATTTATCTTCTATATTATTCTATGATTCCTCTGATTTTCGTTAGAGAGAGGCCCTCCTCCTTTTGAAGACTTATTGGCTCTAAGAATGCACAGGCTGTGCCAAGAAATATGCTTTGATACCACTGTAATATCCCAAAATTGGGATTGCAGAGCAAGCCTGCTGAAATAACGCACTCCTGAGAATTATGTGCACTAAAATTAGTTTGAAGCTCCTTGATCCCTTATATCAGCTCATTTAAGATCTAAATATAAAATGATAGCAAAAACAAATCAAACTAGGTGGGTTAAACAGATCTCCCACAACCTAGTCTAGCTGAAAAACACCCAAAGAGAGGGGCTGCAGCTATATGCAAAGGACTGCTTTAGAAATAACACAGTTTGTCAATTTACAAGCATGAGACCAACATGGAGGTTCATATTTCAGCTATACATCAGCAAAATTGATTTACAATGAAAATTATACAGTGTATAACAAAAATAGAATGAATATGCAAGACAAAAGCTTCAAGATGAGCTGCTACAACAACAAGAAATGGCAGAATAAGCTTGAAAACATTATTTTAATTGTTGAAGCATGCAGTATATTAAAACTCAGATCTAGAGTAGATCTATAGATAAAATAATATATCTATTTCGGATCTGTGTACAAGATAGGCTCCTTTATACATTCCCCTTGGGGATCTCAACAAATCATGAACAACGGTGAGTAGATCTGAGATCTAAGTCACACACATGCAGAAGAATTCAGAAAATTCTGAATCATAACATATAAAACAGATAATATTTAAACTAACATGGATTGGTTGGCCAATCCACGGATCACCACAGTGAAAGGAAGGATCCAATCACTAGAGATCTCTCCTCTAAAATGATGCCAAGTCACCCTGCAACTCTGCTCTTGCAGATAACACAGTCATGGAAGAGGGACTGTACTGTAGGCCCTGAGAATGCTTTGGCCTGCTGCCAATGTGTGGATCTGAAGCTCAACCCACTAATGCACTCTTCCAGGAGGTTAAAAGACACGCTCACTGAGAAGAGGCACCAGTACAAGCTAGATCTAAACAGATCTAGTGTTCCACTTGCTGCAGCTCACATGGACAACCCAATCCTAAGTAGGACTACACTGTAGATGCAAGATATGGCTTGGAAAAATGCTAGATAGTGGACTAGGCAAACAAGACTCCTCCAAGAGCTGCTCAAGGAAGGAGGTGGGATTCTTAAACAGGAAAGCCCAACAAGGGATGTCTAAGCAGACAATACCTTCAGAAAATAATAACATCAACAAAACTTTCATGTTGTCCTCCTTCTTTTATAAGATGAAAGCCTTGCCAAACCCTAAACCACCTCAATTAGTTATCTCCTTTCACATGTGGAGCCTCCATCTAAAACTGCGTTGTTTATCCATGAGGTTCATTGCATCTAGACCGTGCTGTTGACTTGGTCAAAGTTGACCCAATCTCATATTTCAAACCCATTCACACCTGCAAGAGTTTATTTACATGGCCCGAATATGTCTCTGTTTACATAGGCATTGATTTGTGTTGATGTTTTTAGGAGTTTTACATGTCCTCCCTCACATTTTATTCATCAACATGAAAATCAAAATAAGACAAAGCAAAATTGAATATTCCCATTAGCTTGGGCTAATTGGGAATATTACATCGCCTTCCACACATAGATGATTTCTCGCCAGAATATCTTGATGAACTTCAACAAGATCTCGTACTTGACAGAAGAATCAAAACCTCAAGAAGAGGGAATGTCGAATACCTTAGAGTGGGACTCAAGGGACAAAATCCTTCAAAGACCAAATGGATGGAGATTGGAAGGGTGAGGGAGTTGTACCCTCACTTGTTGAACAATTGATAGTATCTTTTGGGGTCCAAAAGGATTTTGGGGGGGGAGGAGTGATTTGGAGATCAATATTTAGCTAAAAATTGAAAGTGCTCAGAAATTCTTTAGACATGAACGACCGGATAGAGTTCGTCACCAAGATTCCAACGCAACTCGTTTTGTCAAAATCTGAGTCCGTATGAGTGAGTTATGGTCTGTTGTTCGTTTTCCCAAACAAGTAAAAATTGTGCAGAACAGTGACAGACTGATGACTTGGCATTCCAGTCAACACCTCAGGAATATCCAGGGAATATTCTCCAATTTTAACTAGTGACACTGTGACAAGTTTCATCTTCAGATTCGCCAAGGTTGCTATGTGAAGTTGAATTTTTCCTCTGTTTCTTAAGTTGGAAATTTTATTTGATGGCTCATTATTTTTATTATATGGAGGATTTTTGAGCCAATGGGGAAGGGCCACGTAGCATGGCAAGTTGGATGATATTTTATTGGCCATGTCGAATATCATTTTAATTCAAATTTGGAGTGCATATTTATCAACCAAGGTTGGACCATAGCGTTAGAGCACACACATATTATTGAATATATATTGTTGCATATATATTTAAACCTAAGGTTTAAACTATGGATGTGGGCGGAGGCTTCGATGCATTTGGCGGAGGCCATCTAACTACAGTGGATAGGTTTTAGAACTAGCAGACAAAATCTTATTTTTCGGACAGGCCTTATCTACTTGGCGGGATTGGTTTATATGTTGGAATAAAATGTTATAGTGGGGGTTTGGGTCGAACCCCATACCTACCCCGCACCACCATTGCGGCTTACCATCTCTCATGTAACGTGGGTATTAACCCATAACGGATGCGCCTTCGATTTGAATTTCAACGTGCTAGAGTTTGGGGTTTCGGAGGGGGCCAGCCCTGCGGGTCAGCCCCCTCCCATATCTCCGATGGCTTAGAGCCACAGGGCAGCGCAAATGCACCAACGGAGTTTTAAGCCATGTTTAATTAGTGTTAAACCATATTTAAGCCACATTAAAACTCCATTAGCGCTAAACACGCTTATATTTAAAACAACACTTATCTTATTATTAAGATGCACTTATCTTAGCGTTAAATGCGGATTAGACTAGCGGATAACTTGGCGGAACGCGCCAAATGCGGCGGCAATACCAAATTTAGCAGTGCTAACTGGTAAAATTCTAGAATTGGGGGAGAAATAGTAGGAAATCTTGCTTTTGCCATAACTGAGGCAATTTTCGACCAAAATGAGCTCATCAAGAGTCATTCTTGGTAGATTTTGATGTTTTGGAACCATTGGAGCAGGTTGTAGAGACAACAGGAGATTGTAAACAAGAATTTTGCACAATTGAAGCTAATACAAAGGCCTAGACTATGAAGTAGGACCAAGGAGACGTAGCCTAGGAGGGGTGAACTCCTTCAACAAATACTTGTGTATTGAGCTCTGTTATTTGTGCTTGCTGTGTTTTTATATGTTGCTGATCAACATTAAGTTTCTATGCTTTTGAGTTCATGATAAACACTAAATTTCACCAAATTTAATGAATTGTCACACATAAGCTTATGGATAAACTCTTGTTTGATAAGCAAAACAAAGCAATGTTATTTTAAATCAGAAACTGATATTAGCACAACATTAACTAACAATCAATTTCATATCAATAAAGCTCACACAAAAACTCTGAATTCACACACACATAAACTAAACCACACAGTATTGCTATCGTAATCTATGTATAAAAATATTAACACTCAATGATGTCTCATCTCCCTGGCCTTCCCATAAGGGAATTAGGCATGAATAGGCTTCGATACCAATAAGAAAAATGGAGAAGCAAATATATGCATACAAAAAATATTTTCACACTGCATTCATTAACAAATATTATACAAATATATTGTTGGATTGAGATCCAACAAATTCCAAATATGAATAAGGAAGTTGAGATATTCTCTCAACAAAATCCAAAACCAACTCTAATTTACTATGTAAGCATTATCTCCAAGTTTTACAACTCAAGAGATTCGATCCCTATAAATAATTATAAATCAGAGATTAAATAGGTTACATTATAGATGATTACCATGGGGACAACCATGAGTTTTCATAAACCTAGAGCTTGAAAGCCTCTTGTAACTTGACTGAGTCGAGTTTACCTAAATCACACTAGAATCCCAACCTTAAAATTTACTCGAGGGGATTAATTTGGTCTCTATTATTCATTAACCATCTCACATGAGAGCTCACATTAGCCCCCTCAAGCTACAAGCTAGGATACCAGTACATGTTATATAAAATATTTTATTGTCAATTATGTATATATTATATATCATTTAAAAAAAATTATGTATATATCATGAAAAAATATGTTTTTTTATGGTTAAAATGTTTATTTGGTCCTATATATATACTTTATATAACATTTAAAAATACAGTTTAGACAATGAAAAATTACACATTGTATTTTGCACTCTAAATAAGTTTGCATGTGAAGAAATTTTATCCTTCTCTGCTCACGTTAGATTTATACTTATGTTAGATTTATACTTATGATGGATCTATGCTAGTTAATACCGCATGTTCAAAAAAACACAACTCATGTTTATATGAGACCTAATGTTGTTGAGAACTTCTGGAAATATGTGTATTTTGATTGAGACTTGGTCATATGATTTTTTTTATTCACCATGTTAAGGGTTGGTGTGGCCCAAGGCAGTGTAATCCCAGGGTGATTTTGAAGGTTTAGATGCCCCTGCATAGATGTTTCTCAAGCCAGCCATAGCTTGATGTAATCTTTGATCAACAGGGCAGTGTGATCTCAGGGTGATTTTGAAGGTTTAGATGCCCTTGCATGGATGTTTCTCAGGCCAGCCATAGGTCAAGCTTGATGTAATCTTTGATCAACTCAGACCATAAAAAAATACACAAATACTATAACTTCTTTTAAAATAAAGCTCAACCTTTAATTGATGACTACTGCTAAGACTAACACATCCATATAAATTAAATAGATGAGAGACATCAATCCATGACAAGCATCAAAAAAAACTTAATTCATGATACATCTGACATTGCTAAACTAAAAAGAAATTTAAATTATTATCATTATTATCATTAAATGTAAAAATAATTTATATATAAATTAAAATATATATACATTTAAAAAAAAACATACAACAATATTTTTAACTGAAATTTAAATATGCCGGACTACCAAATTTTGTTTGCCTCTAAATCAAGACAGCTACAACTTCAGATAATCCCGCCACCAACTGCCCTCATGATATTTTAATATTCACATAAGAATTTTCGAGGGTGTTTTTTTTCACTGAACATACTAGGTTTTAAAGGTCATTCATAAGAATTTAAAAAATAATTCTTTCTGCTGATATCTAGTTTTTCATCACTCTACTGGGAGTAGCATGGTATTTTGTACATCTATATACAAATTCAGTTCTGTTTGTGAGAGTCGATAGAAAAAACTACAACTAATCTAATATGGTCATAAAATTGACCCTAAATTATACATAAACTACAAAAACCTGTCCGACTTTAGAGAGCATATTATATGAGTTTTCAAAAATGGATTGCAGTTGAAATACTTAGTGGTTCATAACCTGGAGCACCCTGCATTTCCGATAATATTCAGTTCTGTTACTATGAGTTCTGTTGTGTCTGCCCATTGTCTTGCTGAAAGATGTGATTAATTCAAAAGGTATATGGGTATGGAATAAACGCTTTGGGTTTGGCTGCAGTCAAGTTTTTCAAATAAAATGTACTCAGGTGGCAATGATAAGGCACTTTTTGATAATTTATTTTTAGATTTATTAAATTGTTTAAAAATTTGTTGAAATCTGATTTTTCAATAGATCTTTTATTTTGTTTAACTAGCAACACTGGTCAACCAATCAATTACACATTTTGAACCTTGAAGATTAGAATATTTTTAATGTTTTTTTCCTTTGCCAGTGTCAAGAGAGCCCAAGCTGCTATCAGTTATGCTTTGGTATTTGTCCCCATCCAATAACAATTCTAGGCTGTTAGATCTGTTCTCTGGAATTTTCATTACTCCCCCACCCAATAACAATTCTAGGCTGTTAGATCTGTTCTCTGGAATTTTCATTACTCCCCCACTTCCACAAGTATTCCCTTATGCAGCACCATCAAAAAATTCTATAGGAGGATCAAGAGATATGATAGGAAGATTAAGTCTTTTCTTCAGGTTCTGCAGAGAGAGATTTTCTCTTAGGAGAGAAATCGTCTTTGATGATTGAATAAGGATGTAGATTTTGTCATTTTTAAAATGATTTTGTTTTTTTAGCAACTATATATCTTAAGTCTTTGGCAAAAATATAATTGAGTTACGTGACTACTTCTCATGAAAATAATCTTAATTAAATAATTTTAACAAAACAATTGAATCCCAAAAAAATATGTAATATGATTGAGTTTGAGTTTCTTAGCCCTGAAAACACGTTTGACCACCTTACGTGCGGCTTTGGTCACCATAGATGCCGATTTTCAAGATACAGCGCATGTGATCAATGGAAAAATTGTTTTACGGAAGCGACTTTGGTTCGATAATGGGTCGTGGTTGGCCGCCATTGTTGTCGGACTTGGGATGTTGTGGATACCTGCCGACATTTTCAAATCATTTTCTTAGGAGTTTGAAGAGTGAGATTACATGAATCCGACAATGGCATAGTGATTAGGGAAAGGTCCATAATAATGAGTGTCATGTTTCAGGGTTAGAAAAGAGGAAGCGGGTTAACATCAATGTGTGGGATTACAGTGAATAATAATTGCCTTGGCTTTTTTGTTTTTGTTGGAATAGAGTTTGATAATGATATATATATTTTTTAAGATGATGATAGAGATTGGATGGTGATTAGTGTTTGCCTTGAAGTAAGGTTTTGCATTGTAAAAGTATTAGTTCAATACTATAAAAGTGGTTTAGTGTATGATAAGTAGTGGTTATTTGATATGGTTTGTGGGTGGTTATTTTTTAGTCTAAGGCTATAGAGATAAAGTGTAGTTTAATAGATGATGATTTTGCTTGGAAAATAATGGTTTTTCTTATAAGATTTTGATGAATTATGGGAATTTTTTTGGAAATTTAGGTTATATTTATGAAGTTTCAGAATTTTAAGTGCTTTAGGGATTCTTGAAGGTATTGAATCTATTTCTACCATTAGAAAAATGATTAAAACAATCCATTTTTACCATTAAAAAAATGATTAAAACATTCCAATTTCAGATTAAAAAAAAAAAAAAACCAATTACTACACGAAAATCACCATCTAAACAAAATAATTAATATCTACTTATTTTTCATTAATATTTTATATAATTTATTTAATCAATTTCAAATAATAATATTTAAAATTTATTATAAAAAATCACAAAATAATATAAAAAATTTATAAATCAATTTTTTTAGCAGATATTTTTTTTTCACTAATTTTAGTAACCATATATATCAAAAGACATTGGGATGGACTCCTTCCAAAGAAATACCATTTGATAACTACGCTACCTCCACAGAACTATCATTTTGAGAGATTATTTTAATAATTCATAATTCAAAATATTATATGAATAAGTTAGAAAGAATATCACATCTAAATAAGCTGATTCGTTTATAAATAAAGCACCGACATTTCTATACTAAAATAGTTATTATAAAATGATAAATTATATTAATTAACGCTAGATTTATCTTATATTCTAAGGACAAACCAAAATAAGATGGGGATAAAAATGGAATGGGACAATTAAGCTATGAAAAAAAGGTATGTGATAAAGATATCAATAATGCTGACATGAAATTTGGATATATTTGAATTTGGAAATCTGTATCATGGCCAAGATGGGGCTGCCAGGTTATTAGCTCACATGTTTCTTATCATTCATATTGAGCTACATATGTCACTGGCATTATTTCGTTCTCTTATCATTCATATTGAGCTACATATGTCACTGGCATTATTTCATTCTCTATTTACCTCTCGGTAGTATAGAGAGTTTTATTGATCATGTACTGTTTATATTTTGAATTTGGACATATGAGATATAGTGTTTTCCTTGATAAAATTTAGAATTAATTATTTGTTGTTGAGACAGTGTTTTCCTTTATAAAATTTAGATTTAATAATATGTTTCTCCTTTACCGTTATTGATTTAGTTTTACAAGTTAATGTTCATTTGATTAAACAAGTATGTACTCATAAGGTTATAAGGTTTTATATGAGAAATTTTATATGTTTAAATATGTTATTTAATATAGTATAGATGTCTCTAAATATGTTTAGAGATGTTTGTAATACGAATAATATTTAAAATTATTATATACAAATTTTAATAAAAAATAATAATATTTCTAATAAATAATAATATATGTTAGTTAAAAATAAAAAAATATTTATATAGGTTGAAAATAGTGATTTAATATAAAAATTGTGATATAAAAAATAAACAAAAATATATTAAATTTAAATATATATAGAGATATTACAAATATGTAGTTATATAAAACTATTGTTTTAATGTAAATACAAATATCTTAATCAGGTTTTGGATTTATAAAGATGTTACATGTTTTGGTTTTTTTAAGCTGGATTAAAATCTATGAATTAGGCAAAAATATTATACAATGCAGGGCGCAGAGGTGGCTAAGGAGTTTAGCCAATCCCTACCCGAGTTTGTCTACAAAATATTAAAAATAGGGGCTTTCCTTGAGGGGAAACCAACCCATTAATAATCTAGAAAGGTCAAAGATAGCTAGCAGATTTGAAATGCTATTGAAAACTAGAAAAACCAAGTTTAATAGGTGTATCCAAAAAAATATGAGGTAGCACGAGGCAAAGCCGTCAGGTATTTTTGGCGGCTTCATTCAGGACAACTTCAATTCCTGTAGGGTCTTCTTCTATCACAGGGCATCCATATATGCACGCAATATCTTCCTTTTCAGCCCCGAGGACGTGCGGAACCCTTGGTGGAGGTGGAGGAGGGCCATATACAACTGGGACCTCAGCATTATCATCCATATGCCATGTTCCATTAGCTGACAGGTTCCAGACTCTTATCTCCTGCACAGAGGGAGTATTCACCGGTAAACGTTTGAGCTTCCACGACAGAGGCAACAAGGAGCACGAGATTGCCGATTTATGGCACCTACGTTTAGCATTGGCCGGAACAGGAATTGAGGGTTCAAGGCCAATGTCAAGGGAGACATCCATGCCTAGAGTGCCAGGAGGAGCTGCCAGCTAGGAATTGGAGTCGTTAGAGGAATCAGGAACAATTCCCAAATTCCAATACGCGTTATCTCGACACAAATGAGTAAGGAGAGCTCCCCTCACATTGCCTCGACGGGGCTTCTGGCGCTGGCGAGGAGGCATGGTGCAACAGGTTTGAGAGATAGCAAGGAAATGGATCAGAGCGAGGGCAGAGTGCTTGTGCAGGTTGCAGGAGATTCCAAGTGAGGCAAAGCTCGAAGGAGGAGCTGAGTAAAGGTCTAAATGATGGAGCATCGGGTGATAAGCCCGAGTTGAAGTAATGCAAGCATTAACTGATTCAAGTGACGATGGGATGGCCTTGTTGTAGAAATTTGATAACTGATATGTTATCCACCGAGATTCTCCTAATCACACACTATTTTAACTTCATGCACAATACAAAATCTCTTCTACCATTTATAATTAATTGTGGAAATAAAAACAATCGCATGCGCACATTAAAACCATAAACAATCACACATATAAACATAGTATTTTATGGGAAAGCTTAAAGTTGAAAACCCCCAACTATCTGTATATTATATGTCATAAAGATCATGTAACAATCATCATACAAAGCTCCTCACAAGCTCTCAGTACAATCTCCAATTGCTACACACTAATCAAGCCCGATCTAGCAAATCACATGCTCCAATCTCTGCCACCTGATAGCCTGCCTCTACTGTGCAATCACTGCTGAAGAATGGCTCATAATTAACTTCGAACCACCTGGCTTGTACTGCGCAATCCTCATTGGCATCTCCATCAATGTGTGGTGCAAACTCATTTACCAATATAGTCACACTGCTCTTTCACCTACCTCTTCACTGGTCTCCACTGAAACTGTCCATGCACTGATATAGTCACACTTCTCTTTCACCTACCTCTTTCACCTACCTCTTTAGTTGATTAATGAGTTTATAATTAGTGAATTAATTAATAATTAATTCACACCACTCTACTAGTGTATCAACTGCTTTAGACTAGATACAACCGGCTCAACTATGAGTTCAACTAACTTAAACCGAACACAACTCCACTAGCTGTCTCATTAACTCCACCAAACTTCTGCCACTGAAGTCCTAACTGAAGTCAACCATGCATGTGCTCACCAAACCCTTGTGAATAGCGTAATTCCTCTGTCAGATGCATGAGCCACTTCCAAGGCTCGAACTGAAGTGCTCCAAGAGAGTAAGATAATGTTTAGAGTCCAAATATTATTAAGAGCTAATAATATTCGACATATCTATTTTTAGACTAGCAATCTAAAAATAGATTCCGCCCAATATGTCTAAAAATAGAAGTCCATCTATTTTTCCAACTTGACCAACCATCCACAAATAGCATCCTACAACTCATAGAATATGATCGACATGTCTAAAAATAGACTTTGCGCCAAAATAGCCTGCAGGCCCACTTAGTGAAGGCGACTTCTTTCCACTAAGCTCATCATCTTGTTTCAATCTCAACACTCCCTCTCAACAAGATAAGGATTATCTTCCACCCTTATCCTGCCTTTGTGGTATTCAAATTTTCTCCTGGTGAGCGCCTTCGTCAAGATATCAGCATCATGATCCTCCGTGGGAATGTATGAAAGTAACATGATCTTCCGCTACACACAATCTCTGATATGATGATACCGGATGTCAATATGTTTAGATCTATCATGAAATATTGGATTAACCGAGAGTTTGATGTAACTCTGATTATCACAATATATCACAGTAGGATCTAAGTGTGAACTGAACAACCCGACCAGGATCTTCCTCATCCATATAGCCTCGCATGCAGCCAAACTCGCTGCCATATACTCGGCCTCTGTTGAACTGAGTGCCATGGATCTCTGCTTCCTATTGTACCAAGAAACTGCTGTCGACCCAATACTGAAAATTCCTCCAAATGTGCTCTTTCTGTCCGTTGGGCTCCCTGCCCAATCTGCATCCGTGAAGCCACACAGCTTCACCTCATCCAATTTTCTGTACCATAATCCATATCCCGATGTGCCTCTGAGATATCTCAATACATGGTTGCCTGCCTTCCAAAAGAGCTTGGTAGGCTTAACCATAGCTTGTGAAAGCTGGTTAACAGCATAGCATATGTCGGGTCGTGTATTGACTAGATACATAAGTGACCCCACCAATTGTCGATAAACTGTGGCATCCACTACCTCTGCCGATGTAGCATCCTCTTTCCTCCAACCACCAGGAAGAGGAGTGTCGATAGGCTTGCAGCCATGCATGTTGAACTTCTCCAGTATCTCCTAGGCATACTTGCTTTGAGAAACAAACAGTCCATCACTGCGCTGCCAAATTTCCAATCCCAGGAAATAATGAAGGAGGCCCAAGTCCTTCATCTCAAACTCCTTTGCAAGATCAACCTTGCATGAGTGTATCAACAGTTCATCACCCGTCAAAATCAAATCATCCACATAAAGTAATATGATCAGCAACTTACCCTCCACCACAATCTGGTATAGGTTAGGATCTGCCTCACTCTTGGAGAATCCAAGTCTGGTGAAATAACTGTCTATCCGTGTGTACCAAGCACAAGGTGCTTGTTTTAACCCATACAACGCTCTCTTGAGCCTGCACACATGCGACTTGCTGCTAAAGATCTCAAAACCTTCAGGCTGCTCTATGTACACCTCCTCCTTAATCACTCCGTTGAGGAAAGCAGTCTTCACATCCATCTGATGAATGTGCCACCCCGTCTGCGCTGAGAGAGCAAGAATCGTTCGTATGGAAGAATACCTTGAGATAGGTGCAAAGGTTTCCTCATAATCGATCCCCTCAATTTGTGAGAAGCCTCGGGCAACAAATATTGCCTTGTACTTCTCCACACTCCCGTCAGCTGCTTGCTTCGCTTTGTAGATCCATCTCGAATCTACCACTGATTTCCCTTCCGGCCTTGGGACAATCTCCCATGCACTGTTTCTGACAATCGAATCATACTCTTCCACCATGGTATCTACCCATGTGGGATCCTCCACAACTTCCTCGAAAGAGGATGGCTCTGTCACGATACACTTGCTCATAAGAGCCATGTATCCAGTATACCGGTCAGGTGACTGTCTCTGTCTGCGCTGTGATGTAGGTGCTCCTACAATCCTCTCTGCATCTTGAGCCAGTCGCTCAGCTTCTATAGTGCGCTTCCGCCCTCTGATGGTTGGCGCTACATGAGTGGTCTCTTCCACTCCATGAACCTCCTCTTATGGCTGATCCACATCCTGAGGCTCACCCTTAGGAACTAATAGCTCCTCATCTGCATGCAAGTGTGGCTCCGTCTCAAGTGAACACTTCATGGCTTTCTCCTCATGAAATTTGATATCCCGTCGCACAACAGTCTTACGACTGTCTAGAAAATACACACGATAGTTGTGGGGCGTATCAGTGTACCCCACAAATATCCCAACCTTTGCGGTTGGCTCCAGTTTCTTTCTAGCATCCTTCATCACATGAATATAAACAGGTGAACCAAAAATCCTCAAATGGGAAATATCAGGCTTCTTACCAGAAAACGCCTCCTCGGGTGTACTCATGCCAAGTATCCTGTGAGGACAACGGTTTTGCACATAAACTGCAGTATTGCATGCCTCAGCCCACAAGTGTATGGGAAGGCCCTGATCATGCAAGATCACCCGTGTAGCACCCACAATTGTTCTGTTATTTCGCTCCGTGACCCCATTCTTCTGTGGGTTATGAGGTGCTATGAGCTCTCTTCGAATTCCTTCTGCGCTGAAAAAGTCCTTGAATTCTCCAGAGATGAATTCACCACCATTGTCACTCCTAAGAGCCTTCACCTGCTTCCCCGATTCTTTCTCAATTGAACTCATAGAACTTTGAGTATGTCTCGCTCTTCTTCTACATGAAGAAGATCCAACACTTACGAGAAAAATCATCAACAAATATCACATAGTACATGTGCTTTGCTGTTGAACTACTGAGAAAGGTCCACACACGTCTGTGTGAATTCTCTCAAGGATCGTCGTGGCGCGACTATCCTTCTCGTGAAAGGTGGCTTTCACAAATTTTCCCAAGGTACATCCCTTGCACTGATCTGACTGCACAAGAGTACCCTTAGGAAGCCCATTAGAAATCTGCTGCATTATCTTCAAAGCTCCATGGTGAAGGTGGCCCAATCTCCGGTGCCACAAATCGCCATCATCTCGGCTCACCACTTCTTCTGCCTTGCCTGCCATTGCTGCATAGCCATCTACCTGCAATTGATAAAGGTTCTTAACTCGAACCCCTATCCTCCGGGTCTCACCAGTTGCCTTATTGCGTAGGAAAGCCTTTCCTTCACTAAAAACAACATCATATCCCTTGTCTTATAACATCGCCACAGAGATAAGATTCTTCTTCAATACTGGAACATGCATCACTTCCTTCAATACGAAGGGTTTACCAGACTCCCTCTCAAAGGAAATGGTACCGATACCAGTTGCACTGTATCTACCATCATCGCCCATCTCGATGTGCACTCGAATCTTTCTCGCCAGATCGGTAAACAAATCTTTGTCTCCGGTCATATGAAAAGACGCACCACTATCAAGAAACCACAGATTTCGAACCCATCACACTTGAGACCAAGCATGCGATCGGCAAAAATCGCTCAGTACACGAGGCTAAGGCCTCTCCGGTGCAGATCCGGCCCGACCTTCTTATTTCTTCTTGTGGATAATTGGTAGCGTAATGTCTTTTGTGTTGGTGACGGTGAAAGCACTTCACCTTGGACATGTCCTGCTTCTTGCATTTCACACTAGATTGAGAAGCATTCTTCTTGCTCTTCCCCTTCCTTGCTTTGGTAGCCAAAGCACAATTTTCTTCATCTACATTCTTTGATGAAGATCCGTCCCTGGTACTCCGCTTTATCTTCTCTTGCACAAGATCCGACCAAAGTCGCTCCCATCCTAGCAATTTCTCCCGACCATTGACAGAGTCCTAATAGGAATGCCAACTCTTCAAAAGCCCAAGGAGAGCCAAGCTCACCAAGTCCTCGTCATCTACAGTAACCCCCGCACTTCCCATCTCATCCCTGCACTGGAAAAACTTCGTGACGTACTTGGGTATACTGTCACCTTTCTCCATTTTTATGTTCTTGAGTTTATCCTTGAGCGCCAACTTCCTCTGGTCGCTCTTGCTTTGGAATAAATCCGTCAAAGATTTCCACATCAAGAATGGAGAGGATTTACCATGAAGGCTGGACACTATGTGATCCTTCACACCTTCCAACAGAATCCTTCGAAATTTTTCTGTCTTCTTTTTCCATGCGTCAAGTGCAGCAGCATCGCTAGAAGCAGGTTTTGGAATTTATGCATCTATGAACTCCTTCAACCCATTGTCATTTGGCCACCGCCTCCATCCTGTCCTTCCAAGAAATATAATTCGATCTACCCTCAAGGGCATACTCCAATCGCAATCCGTTGAAAGACATCTCAACTTCGACACCAAGAAAACACTACTGCAAATTTGAATTCCACCAGCTCAAAACTCAACCGCTTCAATGTTTTGCAATTGATCCAATGATCAATATCGCTTTGATACCATGTATAAATTTGAATAAAAGATATATTATTCACCGAGATTCTCTTGATCACATACTATTTTAACTTCATGCACAATACATAATATCTTCAACCATTGATCATTAATTGCGGAAATAAAAACAATCGCATGTGCACATTAAAACCATAAACAATCACACATATGAACACAGTATTTCATGGGAAAGCTTAAAGCTGAAAACCCCCAAATATCTGTATATTATATTTCATAGAGATCATGTAGCAATCATTGTACAAATCTCCTCACAAGCTCTCAGTACAATCTCCGGTGCCACAATCTGTAATCAGCACGATCAGCAAAGTACATGCTCAATCTACCACCGGATAGCCTACCTCTCTTTGCTCAATCACTGCGAAGAATGGCTCATAATTAGAATTTGAACCCTGGCTTGTCTTGCACAATCCTCATTGGCATATCCATCAATGTGTGGTGCAAACTCATGCACCAGTATGGTCACAACTGATAGTCACACTGCTCTTTCACCTACCTCTTCACTGGTCTCCACTGAAACTGTCCATGCACTGAAGTTAACTGATGTATTATTTAGTTGATTTATGAGTTTATAATTAGTAAATTAATTAATAATTAATTCACACCACTCTCACTAGTGTATCAATCAGTTAGACTAGATACAACTAGCTCAACTATGTTTAACTGAGTTAAACTGAACACAACTCCACCAACTACCTCAATAACTCCACCAAACTCTGTCACATGAGTTCTAACTGAAGTCTCCATTCAATAGCTCCACTTAACCCTTAGGAATAGCGTAATTCCTTCTGTCAGCTCCTGTGCCACATCTGTGCACTTAGCGAAAGTGCCCAAGAGAATAAGATAATGTTTAGAGTCGAAATTATTAAGAGCTAATAATATTCGACATATCTATTTTTAGACTACTTGATCTAAAAATAGATTAAAACAACTCTGTCTAAAATAAGTCTATCTATTTTCCAACTTGACCAACCATCCACAAATAACATCCTGCAACTCATAGAATATGATCGACATGTCTAAAAATAGACTTTGCGCCAAAAATAGCCTGCGGGCCCACTTAGTGAAGGCGACTTCTTTCCACTAAGCTCATCATCTT